>OX388310.1:21637077-21796070 GCA_947579605.1 Athripsodes cinereus
TTTACCAAGTTTGCAAAGTTTTTTTAACAAAAAACATATATATCTCTTGTCAGAAATGTTATGATGTTAGGGGATAAAGAAATGTCCATCAACGCTAAAAGGAGTTGCAAAATAATCTATCGTGGGTAAAATCCGGCTAAGCGGTTAGAAATCTCACCGGACATCTGTTATCAGGCAATATCAGTATGCGTTACATCACTACTCATAAGAGGATTTTCTTAATTTATATAATTATTCCACTGTCGTATTATGTGACTGTGACACATTCAGTTCTGTCATTCAAAGAGAGTCGAAAGACGACTGCGATGGAAGCGCTGCTATATTTCATTACACAACTTCTCCATGTTATAATTAGTCAAAAAATAAAATATGCAAGCAAAGTACAAGCAGTACTACATGAATAAGAATTCATTGTAGATTTTTTCCACTCTGACATTTTACACCACTACTGAGACATGGAAACTTGGGGAATGAATCTTAATGATGTCGGAGACTTGAGTAGGTTCTCCCAGGCGATTTATATATTATTTTATTAGATAAAATATTACATTTACATATACTACATCGAATTTTTTTCTTGTACACCTAATGCAAAAAGAAAATCAATCTACAACATATTTTCTACTGAAAATATAAGAGTATGTACAAAACTACGTACTTACGTTGACAAATTGAACTAATCAATGTTTATTATAACACAAACAGATATTTGCAAACAATGTTTCGAATAGCCAGAATGACCCTCCTTCAAAATACGTCATTAAAATTTTCGTGGAAGAATAAAACTCATCTGATCAACAGAAACAAGTAGATGGCCTTTTAACTTACGTGCACTAGAATAGATTCGAAAAAAAACTAAATTATCACAAAATACATCTTGAATATATGTGGCATGACAATTATTATTGTGCCTTGAACAGTAACTCGACAATCTTTAAGTGCGTTGACAATAAATACAGCCTGTAAAATTAGCAATTAGTTCGTCGTGTTGTTTTGAAATGTTTCCTGAAATTAAAAATGAAAGCGGTTAGGGTTAACAAGGATTTTTAGATATTTCTTAGACAATTATAACTATAATAATAAGGTCTAATAGTACGTACTTGAACTGAAATGTAGAAAATATTCATATATGAAATATCAGAAGGAATTACATCACAGAATGTTGAATAGGATTACAATATGAAATTGTTGAATGCAAATAATAATAACAAGCTCTCTTTTATCTTCAGTATAACTTAGAAGGAACTCTTCAAAAAATACAATATATTCTTATGTAACGAAATTCATAAGAAAATTTTTACGAGGAAAGTTTCAAAACATTGCATATTATGTGTTATATTCGAAGAAGGTACTGAGTAATAACTTAGTGACTTTCTTGGTATTGTTAACATACTGTTTGTACCTCCTCAGCTCTTGCTTGCACGTTGTAAACTTGCCCATTTCATATATTGTTTGTTACGTATGAACAATCACTTCAAAGAATTTGCAGATGATTTATAACTAAAAACTTATTCGCTTAATTTTTACGCTGTGAAGAACATTTTTATTATAAGTATAAAACAATTATTTGATAAAAAAAAATGTAAATAGACATCGGATAGAACTGGATGCATGATGCATGAGCATGCACAGAAAAATGAGTGGAAAATCGTAGAGCATGCGTATGTCTAAAGATGGACCCTTAATAGCTAAAGTAGAAGAGGAGCCACATGCTGCTACTCCATCTATTGAAAATCTGAGATGGTATGAATGTGTGAATGAAAAAACGAAAAATACGTGAAATAAAAGAATTCAATTATTATTCATATTATTATTGGGCGTATGGCAACTTTAGAATTGATTAGAAAGCATGGAGAACATGTACAGTTGCATAAGTTTACGAGTGGATTAGTAAAGACCGAAAAGATGATTTTTTTCGTGAAATTTTGGAAAAGAATGTCTGTTTTTTATTGGTATCAGTTAAAATGCTCATTATTCACTTTAAATGTTTGTTTCGGAAGGATTCGGTGGAGATAAGCTACGTTAAAATAGTAAAGTTAGGAAATGTTGACATTATGATAGAACGAATGTTCACAAAACATTCAATGTAAACTTTCACAAAACTCAAAAACCCCAGAAAGTAATTAAAAATCTAGATAAGAAAAGGTATTTCTGCAAAAAAGTCTCAAACATAAAAGCATTGGAAAAGAAGTACAAAAGAAAATTTTAATTTTAATTGTCAAAGATTGTTCATGAACAACAATTAAATAATAAATTTGTTGTGAAAAATATAATTAAATCATAATTGTCATTTTCTCGTCTTAAACAGAAATTTATATTTCTTCAGTTCTTTGAACCGACGAATTTCCATCCACTGATTTATGAGCCTTAAAATTAAATTGGGTGTAGGTGTCAGAAAAGTTATTTATTCTTTTCAATAAAATGCTTTTCATTTCTTCATTTTGTTAGCAAACTTTTTTGTATCATTAATTCATCTCCTCTCGCTATATTATTGTAAAAAGATGCTTTATATACGTTGTAGGAAAGATGGAGTAATAAAAATGAACTTACAACTATTTTTATGCCAACTAAATCATCACGATACATCCCACAAGTGAGGCAGCCAGCGGATTAACTGTAAGTAAGAAACATGCAGATTGTTCTCTCTGTGCGAACAAAATTCAGGGTGTACGGCATGTGTCATCGCTGAATTAAAGGTATGTGAGGTTTTACGTACACCTGCTCTTTACAGGATTCTGAAAGGTTATTGAAAAGAGTGGGAGATTTATTGTTTACCGGAGATTTGACGGAATAAAACTTAAACTAAGTAATATTTATATAAATATTTAAATAATATAACTTCTTTTACAAATTCATCTAAAAGACGTGAGATATTATCTTCTCAACAAAGAGCGCTATCATTTGACCTGAATATCGTTATATAGTATCTATTAATTGGAATCCGAATTGGTCTTCTGAAAGTGTATGAAGATATTTTTGCAAACTGTGGTTACTTATTGGCTAATTCACTAGCGACATGGTATTTTATTATATTCTGATATATTTTTATTTACACATTCAAGTCTAGGAGGAAGCTTATCTCAAAATGGGATTTTGATTTAATGATGTATGTATATAGGTATGTGAATTATAAGCAATTATTAACGTTTTATGTCCAAAGATACTGAAACGTATTCATTGGATTAGTTTGATGAAATCTTCTTCGATTGATTTGTATTTGAATGAAAATATTTTTGTAAACTTTTAAGTAAAGAATAAAGAAGCACACGGCAAAGAATTAGTTGCACACTCTTTTTTGCAAATTTTCGAGTGTCTTAAATTCATCGATGAGCTTTGCCACCATCTTGAATACCTCATTTTTTTGTTTGTACGGAAAGGACAGCTTGCGTGTTTATTACGTGTGGCTGGTCTGTTGGCTACTCTACTTGTGAGATATGCCGTGATGATATCGTAGTAGTGTAGTAATGAAAAAATAAATAAAAATAAATTCATCTCACTTTAACTGGTAGTTTGTAAATTTATGGTGTGAATTTTGAAATGAAATTACGAGTATTTCAGATCATCAAGGAAAAACATGTAATGTAAAAGTACAGAGAAGAAAATTGAAATATGTTTTCTGAAATTGGTTACAATTTAACTTTTCTGAAGAATTAATGGTTTTATGTAGGTACGTTAAGGTAATGCCAAGAGTGCAATATGCTTCTCAATATCTACCTATGCACTGTGAGAATTGCAATAGAGTTATGGATGTATATGTAGTGAGAATGAGAAAGGGAACACAGCTGTGGATTAGAGTGTTTGCTTCATGCGGATTGCATCGACAATATGCCAAATGTGCGATTACGTATGCCGCTTGCATACCATTCCTCATAAAGTCCATGAACCCTGAGAATAACAGGTTGCCAGGTTCTTATATTGTTGTTTAAAGATATGTAAATGAAAAAAGTAAAAAAATAAATAAAGCAAATATCATTTATTTTAAAATGACATGCAATGAAAATAATATTAAAACAAAATATAAACTAATTGTTTACATCTATGCTCTTAATCATAAGGTTTTTTCATTCTTGTATGTGAAGTGAAGAGTGTCGTAATTAAGATCTGGGTTAAATTCTGCTTGCTGCCAACTTACTCCACCTTTACAAAATCAGCATATTGTTTACTTCGAGAGTATCTGAGGTGTATTATGATTTATTAACCACCTTTTTTTTTGATAAGTTTAAATAAATTAACATAATAATGTTTATAATACGCATCAAAAACATAACTCAAAATAACATATAAAAATATAAATATGTGGAGATAATTTCGTCTTGCATTCTCTTTAAGCACCGAACGTAATACATAGTTAATCATAATCGGTACATAATAAATTTATCAATCACAAATATAGAAACCACGAAGAATCAAAATTAAAATTAAGTACTTCTACCTTGCTTTCTAGCCCTTATCAGCCTCTGTAAGGTTATTTAAAGAAAAATGTTCGAATGTAGGTTTATCATAATTTTTATTTTTGTAAAGATTTTTTTTCACCAGGTGTAGTTCATTTGTGAGGAAATTTCTAAATTAATCTTATTACTATTGTTTAAAGTACTACAAACAATTTAATCTTCTCATATTATTATTATCATTCGCTTTGATAGCGTAACAGTTCTCACAATCCCATTACGGACTAATTCAGTTCTCATGATACAAAGTTTAAAGCTCATTTTGAGGGTGAATAAATGTGTTTTTCGGTTTATTTTGTCATGTGTTGGATTGTTTAATGACAAAATATCTTTATATACTACTTTTAAGTCCTTTGTTACTGACATATAAACTATCATTTAGGTTTTCCGTGTACTTTTGTTTGTCGATCATTTTTAGGTAATTCGTAATCGATTCACATTCAAATTATTTTAGCGATGTTGCAATTCTCCTTTGTGGTGGTTCTGACCAAAAGATTTTTTTTTTAATGAGGATCGGTTCAACACAGATAAGGCCTTGTTTTGTGAGTCACGAGGATCCGAGTTTGACTACCGGCTAGGACTAAATGAAGGATGACCTTCTTCAAACTGTCCTAGGTCTGGAAAGACTTGAAAGGATAAAGAAACTGTCACCTAAATGGATAAGTAGGAGTCCTTGGACTCCTGAAATATCCGAGAAATAAAGTTATTTCAACAATTTCCAAGGTTTGGGTGTTGAAGTATATGTCTTTAGTGCATTGTATATGTATATGAGCATCGTAGCGTTAGTACCAAGATCTTAGTTTGGGAAAAGCCCGATCAATATGAATTGTGAATTTTTCTTTCAATAATTATAAAATGTCTCAGTTAAGTGAATTACAATATAAGGGACTTTAAATTCAGCCCAAAATCATAATCTTCTGTACCTTAAACTATATTAAAAAAAGAACAGGATGAATTTCAAATTCGTATTTAATCAACATACATACGTAGAAAGAATTCCAATTTCAAAGCTTTTCATTCTTAAGAATCCTTTAACCACATAGGCAAAAGTATTACAATAATATAACTTATTATTATTCCAGATTAATAATAATAATAATAATTTATTAAACATAAATATCACTTACAATAATTGAATAATACATTTTTTTTTCTAATACAATGACTCCCCAAAATTGAGCGTAGCTCGTGCTTTGGGGAGAAAAAGATTAAATGTTCGAATTTTGAAATGTTCTGTCAAATTTGCCATCTTTCAAATTGAAAAAGATTTGTTATATTTAAATCAAATCTATAATAATTCTTCATCAATTTCAGTCAATGCATTTGGATGGCAAGTTATATAAATTAATCTTAATATCCCTAATTATTGCGGTCTTATATAAAGTAATTTGTTAATCAATGTTTATGTACGAGTCGAGTACATACATTAGGTAGATGTGGCAATTTACTTCTAGTCCTGTACTTGTATTATATTATTATTATTATTATTATATTAGTTCAGAGGACAAAGTGGAAGTGAAAGAGAGAGGGTGAAGGAAGGGAGAGAAAACACAATTACATTTGTCACATCTCGGTCGCATATTCCACTTACAATAACAGGGGACAATAATACTACTGAAAATAATAATATAACACATTATTTTTGTACGTAAATAGCTTTAATAACTTAGTTACTAATATTATGATAGGTATGTACTTACTAAATAAAATAAGGCTAATTTTCTTCTCTCATATAATAAGTAATACTTAATAAAACCTGTGGATAATAACTTGTATGAATTATTAGGGAAGGATAACGATTATTATAAGTACATTTTATCAGGTACTGTTTATGTAAGCAGGATTTGATGAATCAATAAAAACTATTCTATTTTATTTTATACTCTCACACTGTGCCCCAAATGGAGTAGACAGAGAGAATGGAATGCCATATATATATTTCCTTACAAATCTATTTCTAATTTTTCATACACTGACGTTGATTTCTCTTATTTAACACACGACTATCCTTGAGAATTTGATCCACGTGATCAAGCCATGTGGTTTTCGGACGCCCGCGCTTCCTCACACCCTTTCTTTCAGATAGGTATAACCTCTTTATCATCCTTTCCTCATACATTCGTTCTCCATGTCCAAACCATTGTTAAAATAAATCTTTTAACAATTGTTAAGGAAATCGGAGCTAAAAATTTAATTTTAGTATTCATTTATGTATGATGTCATGTTTAATTTTTTTTTCTAGTTTGTATTTATGGAAAAAGGTAACACTTAACTTGCTTGTATATAATTTGAGTATCAGTGTTAATATTGTTTTCACTTTATAGTAAATACCTATTGTAGAATAAAATGTGAAATGAAAACTTAATGGAATTCTTTGATGAAAATGGTTTTAATAATTAAATGAAGTTGAAGTGTTGTAGTTTAACAAATGGTAAAAATTATGATTTGATAAAAAGTGCATGTGAGTTTTTGCAAAACTGTGCAACAGAGTTTTATACTTGTCTGTTAAATAAAACATAAAATATTTCTCAAATCTATGACGAACTTTTTACATTATACCTACTTTAAGTCTTACAAAGTAATATTATGTTTTTCAAAACACACCTTGTACATTTTTTACACATATTCAGAGAAAATCACTCGACATTATTACACTAAAATATTACAATTCACTCACAACATCATTAATATAGCACAAAAATAAATAACATAATAGAACACAATTAGTCACGTTGCAGAGTAATATTAGACGTAAAAATAAAATTTGGCGTCAATAGCGAATATAATACAATAACTGACTTACTCTTACATTAATCTTATTTGCATATACTAAATGACTTGATGTATGACATGCTATTTTATTATGTATTTTGAATTATTTCAACTCTTATTCAAGTTTACATGAAAGAATTGTATTCTAAGTCATATTTGAAAAATTGTATTTTGATATTTGTATTTTTTTTCTAGTATTGCCCCAGAACAGATTTTAATCTAGTGGGGCAATATATTCCATTATATTGTTTTTGTATGTTAATTTTGTATGCTCTATTTGGAATAATAAATAAATAAAAAAAATAAAAAATTAAATATTTGTTCACTTCAATTTTTTTGTTCGTTTTAAATTCAAATAATTTTAATTACAGTTAAGTACATTTCAAAGTCAAGTTTTATACAAAAGTGCAAAACAAGCATACTAGTAACCGTGTAACATTAACACACCTCGATGCTCAAATAAGTAGATGAATTAAAAATAGTTTTCCAGTTGGTACATTACTTTGAGATAACGTTGCAAATAATTGGTTAAGTTCATTTAGTACATAGGGACGTAGTATGTAGTTATTTAATAAAGGAGCGATCAGTTTCTCCGTTGTTTCTTTACCGAACGTGACTCGACACTGGACTCTTGTAGTTATCTACTAGATCTTTCTCAATTGAAACTTACATTTTATAAGAATGGAACTTGTTCTGTAATCTTCTACATACTTGTTAATCATAGGAACTCGTTACTCCCGATACCATCTCATACATTTTTTTTCTAGTAGACGTTTTTGAAACGTCAAATTCTCGTTATGACGTCTACTACAAATGCATAATTAGCAAACAAATTGTACTCTCATAAGCACATGATATGGGTAGCATACCTCATCGCTGAATTGAAGATGTTTAATGTCTTATTCGTAATGAGGACTCTGGGTTTTGTGTTTAGACTGGTTAAAGACTTTCAACTTATTCAGTCTTGTAGACTACTTTTCGTCTCTCTTGTGAGACCCTTACTAGAGTACAATACCACAGTATGGTCCCCGAACTATGCCATCCACTGTAAAAGTTTGGAAAGGGTACAGAGAAAGTTCTTGAGATTGATAAATTACAGACTGGGAATACCTATTGAGAATATTGAATATCCAGTCTTAATGAGTGAGCTTGGTCTCCTCAGTCTCGAGAACCGTAGGAAGATGTTTGACCTTCCTACACAAGATTCTAAATGGTGCAATCGATTCTCTTGAACTGATTGAACTGATCCAATTTAATGTCCCTTTTAGAAATACCAGACAATCTGTGACTTTTCACGAGTCTTATACTAGAAACAACTATACGTACCATACTCCAATAAACAGACTTCATAGACTTGGTAATCTGGTTGGTGAGAACACAGATATTTTTGCCGACAGTTTCCTCAAATACAGATCTGACATCATCAAATTTTTATGTGCATAAACTGACAACGGGTAGTCGAGGTTCAGAGTTTACTTGTTTTTTTCTGTAATATTTATTATTTTTGGTGGGATGAGTCCATGTGTATAATTTGAAATCTTATTTATAAAATATTATTTATAACATGCTGTATATATATAAAATTATTTGACCTTAATTTGTGATTTTTTTAACTAACTGACCATTTGTTTTTCTGTTTGACATTTAATATTTATATCATTTCAATTTCAAAATTATTTTTTTGTATTTTATTTCTTGACCAAATTTTATTTTTATTTTTTTTTTTTTTTTAAATTGAGTCAACATTGTTCTATTATTTAATTTTACTCTTGTTTTGTGTCTAATTAATTGTTTTGTGTCTTTTTTTAAAAGAAAAATATTTTTTGTATGCATGTATTGTATGTATACTAGTTTTTTACATGTAAAAGGCTTCGGCCGTGAATATCTGAATAAATAAATAAATAAAAGTAATATTTTTTTATTTTATTTTACTTATTCTTAAGGGACACAAACAGTTCAACTTAACAAATATTAACATTCATATTTCTTCACCAAACAAACCAATCAAGGTCCCGCAAATTACCGAAGCGTGTGACGAACACGTTGCTAGTAAACAGCAATAATACATACTTTACCCTACTTAAATCATAAACAAAAAACAAGACATAAATGTTTTACAAAAGCTTGTCTTTAAAAATAAATTGTTCAGCTTCAGACTACCAAAAATCGTACCAAGTAGTCCGCAACCAAACGATTTTGATGAACTTTAATTGGGTTGCCAGCTTAGTAAAAAAGCGCAGTTCATTTTCAGACATTTCTAAGATACAAAATTTATCTTTGTAAGATCTTAGAAATCTTAATTCCAGATGAATTTCACGTCGAGAGTATCCCTCAAGGTAAATACCTACTGCTAGCTACATTGAAAAAGTTTACCCGCTCTTTGAGAAGATATTATTTTGTACGTAGGTACAAGATTTAAGTGTGACAACGAGGATAAAATTAGTTTTCAAACTGACTTATACACTCATAATAATCTCTAACTTTACAATGTTGATAAAGTGAAGAGTTGAGCATTTTTGATGAAGTTGGATACGATTGACTTTTTTTGTTACTCTAGTATTATTACTTTCACTTTGAGAGAGATTATACAGCAGATAGTAGTTTAAGTAGTTGAAATAGTGCAGTGAATTACATAGAATTTACTTTTGAAGACAAATAATTTGACTCCAGAAGTTTTGCAGGCATAAATAATAATAATAAAAATCTTTATTGCACAAAAAAACAAATATTATTAAAATATAAATATTGTAGAACCAGACAAATAAATTTGTGCAATGGACGAGTTTATCGCAGAAGCGCGATATTTTCCAACTAACCCATATATCTTCCAACTAACCCATATAAATATGCGACACGCAACATTTTTCATTTCGTAATCTTCTTGTATTAATCACTTAATAAAAAATAAGTGATAAATATTTCAGAAATAAAAATAAGATTGATTCGATTGAGTTCAATGAAATGACAGTGATCTTTGTCCGAGGTTTCTAAACGCATCCTTGCGGTGGTTTTCCTGAAAATGGCGCATTTTTAAAATTAATTGTCTAAATTATTTTTAGAAGACTAACTCATACGAAAATTAATGTTAACATGTAAAAGGCATTTGTCGTGAATCGTTAAATAAAAAATAAAGTTTTCTTACATCCTTCCAGTTCTCATACATAGTACCTGCCAAATATTTTTCTATCCCCTCTGGCAGTAGCATTTGTATCTATTTAGTCATATGAGATAGCATAGAAGAATGGATACTGCACAGCCGGGTCCACCGAGAACTTTCAGCGCTAACACTACTCGCGTTATCGAGTTGTTGGCATATATAATATAACCCTTGTATAGTACGCTGAAAAAACGAAAAGTTTATTCCTCTTATATGCTTCCTCCAAATTCAAGTCATTTCTTGAAAGATTTAATTTCAAAGAGTTAATTTTGAACCAATTTAACATAATAATACATTCCACATTCTAAGAATATTAATTAACAAATCATTTGATATCTACATACAAAATACTACATATCTTTATTCTTTACAATATATAATACTAAACATAGTAACACACAGAAGTACAAGGAGGATAGACTATATCGTCGTTGATTTCATGATACCTCCTATGTGTATTTATTAAGTTTTATATGTGACAATTTTTTTTTTTTAATTTGTTAAATAAAATCTTCTTTGTCTGGAGGGTTTTATCGTAATTCTGTAGTACATTAAGTTCCTGGAAATGATTCTAGAAAATTCACGCGTATTCAATAAGAACACTAAGTTTAAATAATTAATTCTTTTGGAGTGTCAGCACATAAGAGATTATATTTTCTTCAACATTTTGTTCCGTGAAGTAAGAACTCAGCGTACGAGTTATTCAAACGATACATAGATGCGGTTCAACAAGAGGTATAATTTGTTACTAATAAGCATGCACTCCATTACGGCATCTCTCACATGCAGGGTCACTCCATGTTATAAAAATGCAGGCTTTTCTTTTCATCCTAATAAAAATCAACAATTCTTTAGAAACGGCACTTCCCATCACCGAATTGTAGATGTTAATGCAAATTCAATACATAAAATTACAAAAGACAACATCACTTTTTTTGGTAGTAGGAGACATATTCTTTGCCGGGAAACCTAGGAACTTCATAAAATACTCAACTTTCAAAATAAGTATCTTAGATAGGTATCTGGGTTGGTGTACTTTGTCAAGATCTGTAGTTTCTACAAAGAAATATGGGAAATTCTTATTTTGAATAAATTGACACATAGGAGGTTTTATGAAACCACTGACTGATTGCATATACATTATGAATAGTATGTATGTATTGTATAGTGTATGTGTAGGTGGTTGTATAATAACAATATAATATGTAATAGAGCCTTCTTACCAAGGGAGCATAAAGCATAACTACCAACAAATAATTCACAACAGGTGCGCATGATGAATTTAAAGCACCACCATGTGTACTTATCCTTATCTTCATATCCGTGAGAGAGCTCACCAAGGGCTTACCTACACTATTACCAGTACAAGATACAATATAGGTAACTAATAGTATCATTATTATTAGAAGAAGATTTGTCGACAACTTTTTTCATATTGATCATTTTCCGGACTGATATTTATTCACATCAACTTCGAAGTCTTTTTCAATACAATCATACAATTCCATGGTAGCCATATTGAAAAAAAACGATTAGCTAACAAGTATATTTCGTTTGTAATGGTTAGTTTGAAATTCACGTAAAAATATATTGTCATTCAGTATGTTTTATCGTTGATTGAAGATATTAAATGTATATTTGAGATATTTTACAATTTTTACTGACGCTCTATGTTTAAATAGCGTAATTCTCTAACAATTTTACCCATAACTCTAAAGTTTGTACATTCACAGAGTGAAAATTCATTATGATGATATTATACTTTAAATAACACACAGTTTACTTTTCACTAAGATTTATTCTAACCTCGAGCGCACATTGACGAAAGCGCTCGAGGTTAGAATAAATCTTATTGAAAAGTAAACTGTGTGTTATTTAAAGTATAATATCATCAATTTTACCCATGATTACTTTTTTTATTATGCAGTCGTGTCGGCGTATTACAGTAGCCTTTTAAGCTAATATGAAGTTCATTTTTTTAAATTATATAAATAATAATTCTATAAGTATGTATCTTAATGTGTTCTTTCCTGCCATATTATAGTACTAACATTTTAGAAACACGTTAATTTATCTTATAGAAGATTTTATTTGACTTCATTTTGTGTATTTTGACAATTAAAAACAGAGATTACCTGAAAATTATTAAAACAGTTTACTTCTTATATTTTTGATATTCTAATCAATAGTTTAGCAACTTCAATGCAAGTCTCTAAAAGTAGCATCTACCCTTGTTGTGTTCATCTCTCAATATTTCTCCTTAAAGCAATTGTTTTTGGGGACTATTCATATTTTTTTTATACCTGAAAAATATCACATTGTATAATTTATACCCAGATGTAATTTATTGGCCTCAAATATATACCTATAAAAAGAGAATATAATACATAATAGTAATGGTACTAGTATTCGTAAAGAGTCCCAAGGAAATCGTAAATTTTTCTAAGCCAACATAAAGGATATATTCTCATGAACCAGCCATTACACTTGATATTACATATCATAATATTGTGGTTTGCTACCTACGAATACATTATTATACCTACTATCTCTTTGGCATTTCAAAATTTCATGTACGAAAGAACTCGGATGAAATATTAGCATGTATTGTATGAATAGATATATGGATTTTATAAGAAGGTTTATTTTATAATCATAATAATATAAACTGTTGGTTGAAAAATATCTATTGATGCCCTTTCAGAAATATTTTTCAGCATAATGTGGATATAGGAGAAAATATGAAAATAAAAAGTAAATGTTGAATGTATGGGAACTTCTTTAAAAGCTTAGTTAATTATTCATCGTATAGGCATATGATAGTTATTCATGGTAAAGACATCTAATTTCGTTATCATAGGTCAGAGATGGAACCTTCCAGGCTATCGATCTTATGGATATTTAATAAATCAAATGTTTTTGTGTTAACACTTTGGAAATTCATTATAATTAAAATGAATTTAAAAACACTGTATAATTTCCAAATTAAATTTATTCACCTCAAACGTTTTCGCCAAGGCTTCTACTTGGCATCATCCTCTTGGAGACTTGGAGTCCTCCTGATGATGCCAAGTAGAAGCCTTGGCGAAAACGTTTGAGGTGAATAAATTTAATTTGGAAATTATACAGTGTTTTTAAATTCATTTTAATTATGGATATTTATTTATTTAAAACAGCATATATGCCGCATACGGCTCAAAGCCATTAATAACATATTTAACCATAAAAAAAAACACATGAATATTATACATAATACATACTCTAACTATTGTAAAAAAAATTGTTCTACAATATAATCCATAGTAACAAAAAAAATGGATTTACATTAAAAATAAAAATATGCACATTAAATATTTGGATATAAACAATAAAATCCATAATATGATGACAAATCACCATTTTGAACCAAATAAACATTTAAAATCTCTTTAAATTATATCACATTATAAATACTTCCAACATTTTTATACATTTCATTCAATTTTTAACAACTTCTTTGAGACAATGAATACAAAATAAAATGAATGCAAAAAAAGAATAATAACAACATAAAACAGCTGGGCATTAATCCGAATTTCAAACAAAATAAAAATAGACAGAATATATTAAAATTACGATGCGACATGAAATGCAAATACAATAAAACAGACACATATATACATGCATGTGTAAAAAAAATAAAAAAAATTATACAATAATATTGAAGAACTTTGGGCAAATATATTTTTTCTGTTCCCATATGAAATTCCACCTTATTAAATTCTTCTTCTTCTTCTCGTGTCATATCAGGTCCCCCCGACGTTGGCAATCACTCTAGCAAAGGCTTCTCTATCTTGCGCGACCCGGAACAGCTCCCCTACATGTCTATTCCCGGTCCAGTCTCTTATGTTGCGCAGCCAAGACCTTTGCCTTCTACCAGGACCACGCTGTCCCTCAATCTTTCCTATCAGTAACAACTGGAGCAAACTATACCTACTTATCGCCCCGCAGAAAGTGACCCAGATATGAGATCTCTCGGACGTACTTCCTTATACGATTACTTTGGAGTAAACAGCACTAAAAAAATTGACCATATAAGTATAAATCTCACATATTAAATAGGTATCAATGTTTATATCTACGTAGCCTATTTCTGTAACTAAAATGCTAAGGAAAAGTTTTGGTTTTAAGTAGGCACATACTCGTAATAGGGATATCATTTATCTTATCTTGGAATAGGTAAAGTACTATGCTTTGAAAAATCGACCAATGTGAAGTGGGTCAAAGATTATTAAGTAGTAATGCATTTATTTTCTCATGTCTAAAATTAACACTCCATAGCTGAACATTGGTCCTGGCTGGGACATGTTTTGAGAATGCCCAATGATAGTTGGCCAAAAAGAGCACTGTTCTTCCGTCCGCAGGGGTTCCGTAGGCCCGGGCGTCCCTCTTTCACAATACACCGTTCCTATGACAACGATATCAGAGCGCAAGGAATGTCGTGGGAAGAGGTGACGCAATTGGCACAGAGACGCTCTGAATGGAGGAGGCTGGTTTCTGCCCTGTGCTCCCGAGAGGAGCGTTGAGGGCGATGATGATGATGATGAGCTGAACATTGAAGAATTCTTAGAAATCAGTTAGTCAATGTACTATATATTTGAAGAAAATATTTCAGTTCTGTAAATATTTATAAATTTGCATTTGGAGTAGGTATCTATCTCTCTCTGGTTTCAATCCTGTGGATTGGTTTGCAGCAAGCCCGTGCATCTTTCATTCCACTGCGTTCTATCCTGTGCGACCCTCTTCAGCCCGTCGGCGTCGTACGAGGTGCAACTCATACTCTTTCAATTTTGTAAAGAACTTCGTCAATTAAGATGTGGTCCCTCCAGGATTCTTCTATGGGAGTATTTCTAAAACGCCTCTAATCTCTTTTAATAACTTTCATATAAGGACAATGCTATTTAAATTATAAAATGAGATGTGGTAAAATAATAAAAAAACATCATTCTCTTTGATGTTTCTATGTACTTATACTTATGATGTTATAAAAATACCTACACAAATTATAAATATGTTTTGTGCTTCAAAATTATTTTTTTATGTTTTTTTTTGTTGTTGTTGTTATTGTTAATACTCGAATGGGTAGTAGCGTCATAAATGCTTCTGATATAAATGTTTTTTATTGATCGTTCTCATAAAAAAATGTATATAATAAAGAAAACTAAACAATTTAATGGAAATTTTCACATTATTTTATCTGCATGATAAATTATCAAAATGATTTTTAAGTAATGGTAGAAATATTTATCTATACAAACAAAATATTTACGCTTAATATTATACTAAAATGTGCATAAGTAAGTTAATAAGATAATTAGTACTTTGAGAATTTCAAATCACATTTGTTTTAATTTAATATACAATGGAAATTTTCTCCATCTTCTTGTTGAGATAATAAGTTTAAGGAGAAGGAGGACTCGTACATTTGCTCAATAACTCTTAGGCGTAATTGTCAACTCTACACACGATGTCTAAAATGGATAAGTAGAGAAGTAAATATACTTGTATGTTGTTGTTGGTATATTAAAGAAACACTTACTATGCTATACAATACTCTCTTATATTAGTGAAGAGATACAACAAGTTACATTATAATTCAAACACAAACAGATGATATTAAGAATTTCAAATAACGTAGTAATTTTCTTTACGCAAAGCGGGTGATCAATTACTATAAGTAATTATAAACATCAATAAAATCTATTAAAAACATATAAAAATTTGTTTCTATAACAGATCCTAAACCGCCTTTTTAATACTCCAATTAAAGTGTGAAAACGACATTTTTTCTATTCAGATTTTTTTTTTGTGAACTGATTCACCTGTTAAAACGAGACTTTTAATGCTTAGATAAACAACCGTTGTCATAAAAACTGAATTTATTTAAAAATATTGTCTAGGCTGTCAAGAAACTTGTTAGTGAATTTTATTATTTCTCACTTTTATTGTTCAGTGTACATTTTATAACATGAAAATTAAGACAGTCATCACTCCCATATCACCGAGGATATAAAAAATTATATTTTATTTAAAAAAAAAATTCGAAAATTGAACTAACTCGATTCCAAATTTTTAAGATTTTCATCCGTTCAAATCACAATTTTAATTATTTTAATGTAAATAATTTTTTTTATCCATACATGTTTATTCAATTATAAACAATACCTCAAAACAGCAACTAAGGTTGCTGGTGTCAGAGGCGTGCAGTATTACAAATCTGGTAAAACAATTCATAAATTTAAATTATTTGATATTATAGTAAAATATAAGACACCAGAGCAAAAAATCACAGAACAGCAACACTATTGAAAACAAAAAACACTATTACAAACATTGAGAAGTAATTACTAACTCTTGAATCCTCTTTCCAAATTTGAATGTTTATTTACGTGTTTAATAAAAGAGTTGATTTAAAATCGTAATATCGATGTTTGTTTGCACCCCTATTAGAACACGTAAGGGGATGAGTATAAAAACTCAATTAGCGTAAGATAACGACCGACTAAACAGCTACTTGCAAACCCCTACAACAGCAGCACCATAGAGGGTAGACCCGCAATCTACCTACAAACACAGTACATCTACTACGACGTAGTAAGCATCTACGATTAGGTACTACAATATCTACTGCTACGCCAGCTAATCTTTTGTAATCAAGCTTTAGATTCTATATTTGAAAAAAAATCATCCCCCATCCCATCCCCACTTAGTGGTATATAATTTTTACGTTTTTATGGAATTTTTTGTAATCAGTTTCTAACAATAAATTTTTACGATTAAATCTTAAATTCAATGTTATGGGTATTATAAATTTGATCGTTATTATTAAATTGAGTTGAAACTTTTTGTCATTCATTGAGATAATTTGGTTTTTAGTAAAAGCTGATATAAACCATCCTTGAGATGGATGAATCATTTGACGAATGAATCATCATCCATTCATAATATGGCTCCATCATACATCTCCGAACTCTGTAGACAGCAAGTTCCAAATCAAAGACAAAGCACTCTTAGGTCAGGTTCTGATACGGGTGTCAGGTTGACGGAAATCGGTGTAAGAGGGAGACCTAAGTATTCCTTTCGAGCTCAGCTGGACCATCCATGTGGAATGATCTTCCTGAACAAGTGCGTAAGACACAGTCTCTTGATCTGTTCAAGAGTCGATTAAAGACACACTTGTTTGGTATATCATATAAATGATATAAATTGTACAACTTTTTGTTATTTATATATGTATAGTTTTTATAATATGCTTATTAATATATGTATTATATGTATCAGGCTTCAATCACAGGTATAAACATGATATTTTAGGATGCGCCCTTGAAGTGAATATATTCCACAAAACGGCGCACTATAAATTGTCTAGTTATTATTATTATACATACATAAAAATCTTAACGTTTTATCAAAATCAATCAGACATTTCGATCAGAGAATAATGTTTTCGCAATTTAACAATGCACAAAATGTGACAAAAACAATGTCAGAATAAGTGAGAAAGGCATTCCAACTATTAAGAATTGGTTATTGGTGATAACGGCGGAATTGTTGAATGTTATCCATGGAGATTGAGTGTGATCACTTACGCCATCCTAAAGCCAATTCATAAGCGTTGCGACGTCTTTCTCACTTTTTTTTTTATTAGATTTGGCATTTTACTTTGTGTAAACATTGATTTCCATTCGAAATTTCTGATCCAGCTTATCCTGTCCACTGCTGAACATAGTCCTCCTACATTTTTCTCCAGGTATTTCTGTTCTGGGCTTTCTGCAACCAGTCACCAACGATTCTTCTTATGTCGTCAGACCATCGTGTTGGAGGTCTTTCATAAAAAATTACTGAACAAAAAATATAGATAAAATTCAATATTACTTTTTACTTCTTTATAACCCAGTTTAGAGTTGGTGATCTAGGTGGGAGTTAAATATTTTCTATTTGAACTGCAAGTGAATATCAATGAACAAAGTTAATTGAGAAACAAAACCCCCTCTAATCTTTAAAGTCAGGGCAAAGCTTTTGTTTTTATTTGTGGATTTGATTTTTGCTCCTTTTATACACCAAGTTCTTTATAATCCGTTTACTAAAACAAAGCGAGTATCAAATATTGATTTCCTGTATTAATTCACTTAAGGGGAAATGATTTTAATTTATTTTTTATATTCGTCTTTATACAACAACGTGTTTGCACGATTTTTCAAACAAATTTGAGTATAACCTATGTACTTTTTATTATAATACATATGTGTCCATAAGTAGGTATGTTATTGCTTGCATGTGTTATTTTTCTTTTTGTCTACTTTATGTTTTATTTTTATTTTGTTTTTACTGGTACTGTTGATGTATATGGGTTTGTATGTGTATATATGTACCTATGTGTTTTTTTGTTGCTGTTTTAATTTTAATAACCGGGTTAGTTGGAAGACATCGCATTTTAGCGATAAACTCGCCCACTGTGAATTGTTTTTTTTTTAAAAAAGATATATCTGGGTTTTGTTATAAACCCAAATACAACCTTATACACCTTTCACAGTAAGCTACTAAAAGCTTGTGTCGTGAAAGAGGAGTTTGCCATCACCTGGTATCGAACCACGGACCCCTCGTTCACGAGGCCGAAACTCTACCTCCAGGCTACCGACGAACTCGAAACTGATATTTATATGACACTGTTTTATTTTGTAATATTGTTACCAATGTACAGTGAAGAATAAAATAAATAAATAAATATAAACACATACAAAGTAAACAAAGCTTGTATCATTAAAATATATTGGCAATAGGATTCGGACCGGGAATATTTTGCTCGAAAGTTCAACACTTTCCTTTCATATTACTACCTATAGTTTGTGATTTGTTTATTTTGTTCAGACACCATTGTAAAACAAATTTTGATGGTGTTTGGGGACGTGTATAAAGTTTTTTTTGTGTTTTATTTAATTTTAACAGCTGCGTGAGTGATATATTAAATTTATTATCTCTAATATAGTAAAATATAGTAAAATATTTATCTTCTTATTAATATAGTAAAATATATTATCTCATCCACGCAACCAACCAATTGTATAAGCTCCTTTTTTATTAGGAAATAGCAAAGGTGTGGTGTGGCAAGTTTTGTGTGGCAAGCAAGCAAGTTGTGGCAAGTGGCGTTTACCAATTCCATCAATGCATGTTTTAAACCACTATGTTTGAATTTATTCTGTTGAGCATGCATGTCCACTTACGGCAACCATTTTTATGATTGTTTTCTGCTATTGACAATCTATCGTTGATTGTCAACCTGAAACACAAGATGGTGCCAGAGAATGATATAACTGTACTCCTATTTACAGAGTTGCTTTTAAACAGAAGTTTTCAATTAATGTCAAATGTCGTTACCGCATTTTACTGAATTTTTATACCTCCGTGAGTAAATATATTAGGAATATTACTTAACAGACACCTCATCTGCACAACCAACAGATTGCGCAAACTCCTTTCTAAACGGCAGTTATTTTTCCTACTCAGAAAAGGAGTTGCACAACTTGTCGGTTGTTGAGTAATACCTATTATAAAAAAAATATATGTTGATCTTGTACCTACATATGACCCAACATCTGGATATATTATGTAGGTATATACAGAAATAACATTATTATATCTAGATAGAAATTACTCACCTGTTTGAATTTATCGCCAATTTTATTTCATAGCGTTAACTCAATATAAATAGGTAATGAAATAAATAAAATTTCAGAAATAAGTCAAACTAAAATTTATAAAACAAAATGAAAATATGTTTCCATGTTCTATTAGTCACTTTTTTTTGTGACCTAGATTTTGACGTGCATGGTCTTTTTCAAACTTAACATAGGTTTATTGCAAATGTCGTGCTAGTAAAGTAGTTGTAGATATGTAATTTTTGATAGATATAATTTGACTAAGTTTATTTAATAAAAATCAATGTTTGTCAAATTATTAGCCAAAATGATAAATGGTACGAAAAGTAATTTAGGAAGCGATATAAATTCTTTGGCATTCTGTCCCTTTACATTTGTCAATAGTGGCATTTATGGCAACTTAATACTGCCTGAGACTATGTTTACGACAGACCGTGTTTGAATTATTTTCATGTGAGATGCAAACATAGGACTTAATGTATCATATTTCAAATGTCTTTGAAAAGCAAGAAGATAAAAAAAATACAGCATTGAATTGAAATGTACCTTTAGTGATATGAACGATATATTCTGCAAAGGGGGAACTTTGTAGATCGAAAATCAGTCATGAAAGAAAAATAGAAATTTAACACTGAGGAAGCACTTTTTTTAAATATAAATGGAAATATACATTTTCTTATCAGAGTCTGTGCCTTGTGTTTTCTTTTGCAAAGAAATTCTTCTTGTTCTGATACCAATACCAACAGTTTATTGCAAAAGAAAGTCTTCCAGGCCATCAAACATCTTGTTGGTGATAATTTTTGAAAAACAGTAGGTAATGATTTTTTTCTCATATAGAAAAATACAAAGCACCAAGTTTCTAAGAAGAATCTGGCACTGAAGAAGGACTAGTTCCAAAAGGCCTCTACCATTTAACAAAATAAGTACCTAGTGAATGTAAACAGCGTTTATTTTATTTTTACTAATTTTCAATAATATATTTCTCAAATTATTTTTTTATTTTTTTTTTATAATTAGATAATTAAAAATGCAAATTTTACGAATGAAACAAAGATATAGTCACCAATTTTGGTAGTTAATTAGAAGTCATACAATAGAAGGTTTGTATAATAATAGGAGAGAAAAACACTCAAGAATATTTATTAATAATTATTTGCGGTTTACGATAGAAAATATCTTTTACCAGATAGATACTAACAAGTAGGTGCTTAAATACAATGGGATAAACAGTAATACCAAATAATCGTGTATCAATACTTTTTCTTTGATTAAACCAATAGACTTAAAGACTATATTATCCCAAAAGATAAAAGACACTTTTTCGTCGAATACAGTAAGGATGAAGAGTTCATATATTTAATGTTCAGCAAGTAGGTAGGTACCTATCTGTTACAAAGAGGATTGGGATGTGTTTTGGATGTTAGACGCGACCAACAAATAATATATTTTTTATGTGATGAGGATGTTAGGCACAAAATTATTTCCTATTTCCCCAACATAAGCACAACACATAAAGAAAAACGCTTGAAAGGAAACGTAATTCGTTTTATTGTTTGCTTTGACGATAAAGATGTTAACAATGGACACATGTAACATTTTAAGATGAGAAATTAATTCAGGATCAGATGTCAATCACCTTTTTTCTTAGACAAACTTTTCGTAGATCAGATTAATGTGGGTGATATATAGTCTTGCGTCAGACGTTAAATGTTTGAAATTAAAATCACGTGTACAGAAGAAATACAATAGAACAAAGTTTTTAGCCAAGAAACTTTAGATAATTCTGTTCTTTTGCTCTGACATGTATTTACAATTTGGTACATGAATATTCGAAATTACATCAATCGATTAAAGAAATATACGGGAATTCAAACAAGGATGAAAATGCAATAATTGCATATGAGTTTCCATATAGGTATATGAAAGTAGGTATATATTTGTTAACTTATTTATTTATTTATAATAATACATATTATGGCTTACGCCTTTAATACACAGTAACAAACAATAATTGCACAACACCACCATCGTATCAAATTACAATTCAAAACAAAAATAAAATATGCTGTATCATTTCAAATTATAAAAATAAAAATAAAACACACTGTGTCACATCAAATCTTAGAATAGAATTACAACATATTGCACTCCATCAATCTATAAAACAAATACAAACAAACCGCATCATATCACACCATAAAATAAAGTAATATATGATGAGTATTCAGATTGGAAGATGAAATGGTAAATGAAAATATTGTTGGAAGCATGAACTTGAACATGCAAAGATCATTTCACTAAAAAATTCAAATTCAGTGAACTGAAAATCTTATGCAAAAAAATTGTATATAATGAATTAAAATGATGAAACAAATGTTTAAAAACAAATGTTTTACATACATTCATACATACATACCATCACGCCGCTTCCCTCGCGGGGTAGGCAGAAAGGATCGAGCGCCACTTCCTTCTATCCTTGCATACATCTTTCGCTTCCGTCACTGTCATACAATTCCTCATGCATGCTCTCCTGTTCAATGTGCTCAACACGTGACTGTCCTGTAGGATTTGATTTAAATGATCTTGCCATTTAATCCTCGGACGTCCACGTCCATGTTTTCTTCTACTAAAATATGTTCTTACTCGATAGAGACGTCTTTCATCCTACAAAGTCACTGTTAATTTTTTTTGGAAAGTGATATTTTCATGTTCATGTTAATCTTTGACAATGTCCTTATAAGACGAAAGACGTCTCTCCCAAAAAAGAAAGTAAAGTAGAAAAAAAAGGTTTTTAATTTCGTTATGGAATTCTACTACCTAAACACCGACACACAGAATAAAAATGGTAGGTATATAAATTTTAAACAAAAAAAATCCTTATTAGGGTACTTACTTATTGACTTAAAAAATCCGTAGGTATTTTTTTGTTAATATGGAGTTTCACAAAATGCATAACAACTAAACATTATAAAATTGTATTACGAGATATTTTATTATACTATTATGAGATATTTAGTGAAATAGTATCTGCTTCAACATTTTAATTAATTTTGTTTGTACTTTAAAACTCGCGTTGGAGTTTTATCATTTATTCCGTCTTATTTATTTGAAATTTAAAGATGAAGCCCAAATTATGACTGGTTTATTTTTAGAAACTCAAACAAATTCAATCATCGCATAATGTGACTTTTGGAAACAATATAATTAAATTTAAAATTAAATTAATTCACAAAAATCATCCATAGTCAAAAATACTTTTAACGATTACAGATTTAAGAGGAATATCTAGTGCGGCGTAAAAACAATGATTGTATAATGAAACAAACATAGGTAAAAAATATTTGCTTACATGTTTTTTTTTATCTTCATTGATGCAGGTGTAAAATGAGAAAACTTCGTTGAACATGAAATCATGATCATTGAAATAGCTCATCTGTTAATGTTTATACACCATCAGATCTTTCACATGTGGAGTACTCATTAAGCTTTTTTATAAACCACAGTTCGTCCTCTTTGCTTTAAAAAATAAGGTAATTTGAATGAGAGGCGTTGATACTTCATCCCTAAAGATATTAAATATCTCATACTTTTAAACATATCCCGCGGAGTCCTCGTTGTAGAATCGGTCTGCTACTCTTCTCTGTAAGTTTTGTGTGTCCTGTAAAGGTAGAATTTTGTGGTGAAACCTCGTGTATGAGACAATTATCATCTACAATTCAGCAATGAGGGATTTCACCAATCTTGAATGTCCTACTTTATTATCGGCACGGAGAGGACAATCTACATGTTTGTTACATGTAGTTAGTCTGCTGGCCTCTCCGTTTATGGGATATGTACTTGCCTTTTATATTACACTTACTGCATTATACTACAGAATAAACTTTCACAAAAGTGTAGAAGATATTTTCTTTTCAAAAGACTCGACAAATTTTGCATACTCTTCAATTTTATTGTTTGATATATATGAATTTTATATTTTTTCAGTCGAATCTGTATGACGGTTTTACAATATTATTACTGTATCTCAACGATCTTCATGAAGTAGTTTGCAGTCGTATTTGGTTGTACAACAAACTGCAGGGCTACTCTTGACACAATCTAAATATGATCTTAATCTAGTCTTGATCTTCATCATACGACGCACGAAGTGACTATTGGCCAAAAATACACGCAAACCGATCGCGCGTTAGCGGTAGCGCGGTGTTACCTTCGTGTGTCGTATGATCAAGATCAAGACTAGATTAAGATCGTGTTTAGTTTTGTCGAGAGTAACCCTGCTGATATTATTTTTTCAAGTATGTTTTAAAATAAATTGTTATCAAAACAAGACTAATTAATAAAAAAGAGGAGAAATGTTTTTAATCCCCGTAAAAGATCAAGTGTAGTATAGTTCAGCAGCGCTGGGTTTTGTGAAATGGAAGGCTAAAAGCGACCCTTTACGATAAGAGTGCTTTCTTAATTACTTCGTTGTAAAATGTGAAACCAATTATCTTACAACATTTCCCTTCTTCGCCTCGCCTCGAGATGTTTACGATAATGGACTATATAATTTCTTCTCAAGCAGATGAATTCCTAATGAACAATGCAATCAAATGAATATAACTGATAAAATTTTAATTGACTCTTATAATAATTACTTAATTTAATAAAAATTGAAGTACGCAGTTGTTACAACTCTTTTGTTGATTTTTTATTATATTCAGATCGCTATAGTTTAAATTATCGTTACTGAAGTATAAAATAAGGCTAACATGTTGTGTTTTCTCAAAGAATGTGGGGCATAGCAAAATATCAAATAGGTTAAAAACGTGGACAAAGAAAGATGAGTTGGAATAAAATTAAACCTTCACCAGACAACTTGTTGGTCAGCAAAAATACAACAAACAAAAACTTTTTAGTTTTTTTTTTATAAATTTTAATGAGCTTTTGTAAAATTGAATACTGAATAACATATTAAAATTGAATTGTGGTTTTTGGTTTGTGTACAATAACTATATATCAATATTGCATAATTTTATAATGTGTAAGAACATTTATATAAAGGTAATATCCTACATTAAATTGTATTGTAATTTATATGAAATTTCATTGGTTAACTGCATTCATTTAACAGATATTTAATAAAATAAATACACAACAATAAAATGTTTTTTGTGTATATATGAATAGTTTTTAACTTTGTATAAAATTAACACAAATTTTTTTAATAAAATTTCGAAATTATCGAGAGAAACCTTGTAGAACGACATTTTATAAAATAAGAATATACGGCAATGGACCAGAATAACACGGATGGGAGAACTGGTCCGCACAGCATGAGACAGAGAAGCATTCTCCAAAGTGATCGCCAACGTCGGGGGTCCTGATGCGGCACTGATAGAAGAAGAATAAAAATATTACAAAATACTGTTTTTCTTCGACTTACCTTAAATTTTAATAGGTATGCGGCCGCTTTCGGCACGTTAGTGCAATTAACTAGGAAATTGTTTTTTTTAGAACGTTTTCAACCTGTTTGTTAATGGCACTAACACGTCGAAACCGGTCGCAGACTTATTAAAATTTTAGGCGATAATTTAATTCCAAGTGAAAACTTTTCATATAATCATGTCGGAAAATATTTTTCATTAAATAAAATAATTTAAAATGAAGTGCCACAGAGTTGATGCCGATACAATCGATACAAATTTTGAATTATACGTAGACATTATTAATCTTAGTTTGTCTCATTTGTGAAAGATGTCGTGATGCAATAAATATGCCGATACATAGCTTTGGTTGGTATTTTAATTGGATGAGGAACATTTTTGCCTATAAGATTCTCAAAAGCACGACTGTCTGACTTTTGTCACAATACACCATTCTAACTATTACAAGGATATCAAAGCATTGTAAACGACATGAAAAGAAGTAACTCAAATACTCCGAATTTAACGTTAGAAGCACAATTCCAACGAGGTGCATTTAAGGGTAAATGGATAAATGAATCAAATAGCTGAAAGCTATTTTGCTAGTTAAAATAGTTCTTCTAATAACTATTTAACTAATAATATATTTATAATCACATAATATGATACACTATGGTAGTCACACAATAGTAGCTATATGATATAGTAGTTATCATCAAAACCTTAATAGAGAGTAAACATTTATTGGCAGAGAAGTACATAATAAGTGTGGGACTACAAACATTAAGTACAAGTAATAGTAGGTACCTACACTACATTTATGGGATCATTTCTAACAAGTTATTTATTTATGAGTATGGCGCCGTAGGAGCAACGACGAGAGTTAACCAAGTAGTGTTAGGCAGTTTATCCGCGATATTTGATATAGCATCAACGGGGGATATTAATGGTTTATCCCGAGTTGACCATTACCAACCATTTTACCCATACTATTTCTCTTACTATGATATGTACGGTGTGAAACTATGATCAGGATTTACTGAATAAGTTTATAATGACATAATATTTTTATTAGGATCACGTTATCAAGTAGATACTATACATACATATACTTAGTTATTATTATGAGAGTGTTTTGGTTGTGATAATATAGACTTCATTATATTTTTTTTGGTACTACTGTATTCCGTATCGCTTATATACCTACCTACAAATCTAAAAAGATCATCGATTACTATTGTTGGTTATTTTTATTTTTTTTATTAATATCTCATACAACTAATCTCAATCCATCAAACTTGTGTAATTTAGAGTACAGTATTGTATTTTCTTCTCAACACCTAACTACAATTTAATAGACAATTCTTAGTTAACTTCTAAGATATTTTTTCCTCAATTATTTCTTCACTGCTGGATGCAAGTTTCTTCTATTTTTTTTCTTAACCTCTTTCAAACGCTACTATACCAAATTTTACTGGCGAGTGGGACAATATTAACAGTATCTTCTTTTTCTTCTTCCGCACTTTAATAAACCTCTCGGAAATACAGGACAGAAACGAGCCACTTCAATTCGTTGCAATGTTGTGCCAATCACTTCAAGGCATTCTATTATAAGAGTTTCTGATTTTCTTATAGATGAAGAAGACAGAAACTTTTATAGGAACGGTACATTGTGAAATAAGGTAAAACGGAGCATTGGTAATTTAGCTAGCACGCTATTCATACGATCGTCTTATTATTGAATGTCAATTTCTCTTTTACATAAAAACCAGTATATTTTCTTCCTGTATTAGGT
Organism: Athripsodes cinereus; assembly: GCA_947579605.1. Taxonomy (NCBI): domain Eukaryota; kingdom Metazoa; phylum Arthropoda; class Insecta; order Trichoptera; family Leptoceridae; genus Athripsodes; species Athripsodes cinereus. Next base: position 21,664,350 of record OX388310.1, read on the forward strand.
TTATATTTGATTCACAATGTATTAATAAAATGTTATAGTATAGATAAGTAGGAACTATGTATTATTATTTTTCTATCCACCACAGCCTTGTATTATTTCAATTGACTTACTATGTGTATTAGGTTTGTATTATTATTAGTATATCTACCTACTTAAGTTTTCCACTACATTTTCTCCCACACGAGTAGGTACCTAGGTAGGTATGTGCGGTATAATAATATGGTGTGTGTTGGTTTGCTGCTTCGTTTGCTTGGAACTTGGTCGGGCGATGCTATCGGCAATACGCTTGGATAGTGCCAAAATTTTTACATCGGATCTAAATTTGAGGTGAATCAAGTAATAATTTAACATTTACAATTTTACATACCAATGATATTAATTATTAAAAGTTTGAGGTTTGACTTGTAAAGCTGATGTCAAAATTATCCATCTATTCACTGTATCGGCGTTTAGGTAGTAGAATTCCATAATGGAATTAAAAAATTGCGATGGGGACATTGAAAGAAGGAAAGTGGCCGGTGCTAGAGTAAACGGTGCACTTCGACCCATTGTCAGCAATGACAATGTGTCGAACATGGCTAAAATGCTGGTGCACAATACCATTCTGGTACCGTCACTTACGTATGCAAGCGAGACATGGACGTGGTTGAAGAAGGACGAAAGTGGAATAAATGCAGTAGAGATGCGATCGTTGAGAAGAATGGTTGGTAAAACGCTGCGTGATAGAGTGAAGAATGAGGATATTAGAAGAATGAGCGGATGCAAGAAGAGTGTTGTGGACAGAATGCGCGTGAATAAACTACGGTGGTTTGGGCATGTTGAACGAATGAACGAGGTAAGAATGACAAAGAGGATATACTTATCTGAAAGAAAGGGTGTGAGGAAACGCGGGCGTCCGAGAACCACGTGGCTTGATCACGTGGATCAAATTCTAAAGGACGGCCGCGTGTTGAGTAAGAGGAACCGACGTGCGTGTATGAGGAACTGTATGAATGTGGAGGAAGCGAAGGAAGTGTGTAAAGATAGATCTGTTTGGCGTTCCGTTCTCTCTGCCTACCCCACTTGGGACATGGCGTGAGGGTATAGTGTATAGTGTATAGCGAATTAAAAAAACAAACGTTTTCTTCCACTATAATGTTCTTTATTGAGAGAGAGGTGTCTTAAGGACTTATTGTGAATCTTGAGTGATATTGATAATGTCCTTATAAGACGAAAGACGTCTCTCAATAAAGAACATTATAGTAGATGAAAACATTTGTTTTTTAATTTTATAATCCATCTAACGGTCAATAAGTAAGATTGTCAGTGAAATTCATGCATAATTGACGTTGTGGCTTGTTTCATCGCAGTTTACTTGTTTTTGTTTTTTTGAAAGTATTTATACAATCAACTCTATAACGAAAAAGATGATTTGTTCGCTTTTGGTGATCCACGGTAAATTGTCAAACTAAAAATTAATTAGTGTATTTTTTTTGAAAAGGTTATTAATTGTCCAACCGAGTCCTTCGTAAATCGTGACAAATCAATATTTTCACCCATGTTCACGTAAACTTTAATCAGCCCAACATTGATAATATCTTAATAATGGGAATACATTATATCAGACCTCTTGATTTTATTTGACTTAAACTAATTTCCTTAACAGTTGGCTGATCCCAACCAAAAGTACGAACAAAAATTTACAAATGCTTAAACACTGTGTTAATTAAGTCGATTATATTATAACAAAAGAATTTTTCTTAACATAAGAAAAATTAAATGAATCAAAGATACCTTTGAATATCATTTTTACATCGCAAATTAACAATTTTCTGTAATGTCACCAGCAAATAATGGGTGTTCCACACTTTTCTTGTAGTTTTCCACTGTCCTGTAAAAAACAGGTTTTCAAAAAAATATCCCTAATAAGATATAATAATATATTATCTTTTATTTAATGATGAAGTCTGACATGCATCCTGAGTGCCTTGTTCTTATATGGTATGGAGATTTGTTTACTCATTCCATAATTGTGAAGATTGGATTGATGGAAATTAATTTTCAGCTACAATATATCAAATTGAAATCAAACTTGACATGGTTAGGGAATGTCGATTTAAAATTTCATTCACTTTTTGTAAATAAACATTGGGTAAATAAAAAATAAAACAACAACTCTCCAAATCACGAGCACTGCTCAATTTTAAGGGTTAAAAAAACAACTTCTAATTCATTGTAGAGTTAAAGTTTCATAAATATGTAAACTATATATTTATTTTTAATTATGTCAAAATATTTAGAAACGTTTTTCTTTTTCGTAAGCAGTTTTAGAATTATAAAAAATATCTATATTCGATTTCAGTATACAACATCAAACAAATTGTTTTCAAATTTAATAAGCCACAATGATACAATGTTCTTTATGTATGGTGTTTTTCATAGAATTTTATTCCTTTAATGTACAAACACATTCTGGAAATACGCAGTATTACAAGACCTCTACAACCATCAATGTATTTATGTGTGTTATTTATTTAGTCGAATATAATATGTTTTGTAATACTTTGGTTTTATTGAGAAATTTTAAATTGAGTATTTGAGAGATTCCTTCATTTACATGCCCTTATACCAGCAATACTATTGCTGTTTGGGAATTTCAAATTTTTTGTTGGTGAATTATGTATGTGTTCAATTATTCAGAATGTATATATTAACTTTTAATAAAATTCTTTAACTTTTAATAATAAAATTCTTTAATCTTTAACACATGTTTCAGTATTGTCAATGTTATCAACCGACGGTACCTGGTAGAAGATCATGTAAAAACATTAAAAATTAAACATTCTTATGTACTTGTAATACTGATCATGAGATTGAAAGCTTCTGAAAGACAGTTTGCGATAAATAGAGTAACTTTCTTCTTCTTCGCCCTCGCCTTTATCCCATTTACTTGGGGTCGGCTCTCCTAGTCCTCATTTTCCATAAATAGAGTAACTTTGGAAGTACTAAATATAAAATTATTTCATTAAGCATAATTTAACATAAAAATAAACAACTTTATCAACATTTTTTCTAATACGTTTCATTACTAGGGGAGACGGTTAATTGGCAACAAATCGCTCTAACTAGAGAAGACATGTTTCTACTACGTAACAATAATGATGTTGGATGATTCTATTTCTTTTAGCGCGGTTTTACTACCCTTGCACCGTCTCAAGAGCGGAAGTGATTAAATGGCTTTAAATTTGCTTTTCAAATACATGAAGTCTTCCTGGCACTGCCGATCGGCAAATATCCTGTTCCACATAACAAGAACTGCAATTCCAAAAGCTCTGACATGAAAGAAGACAATTAAAGAGTGAAAGAAGAAGTATTCACCCGAGGAGTTTGTTTTATTGGATAAAAACAAAATAAAAAATCATTCTCAAAAGCTTGAATTAATAAGCAACTTCTCATTCAATCACTTCGGATAATTTTAAAATAAATCTTTACTTTGAAAGTCTATATATGTACTACGATAATTTCTTTCAAAAGAAACAAAACTTATTTTTGTTTTAAAATTAAAGTTTATGGGTATTACTTGTACTTTGTATGGTTTTATGTAAATTATATGAGAATATTTCAATTTTATTTAAGACAACTTGCAAATTCGTAAATAGAAAAAATTAGCGAGAAAAAACAAAAAAAAAATGAAATTTCTTTCAGGAAAAATAAGCATTGTAGGTCTGATATATGATAAAATATAATAATAATATGCATTGAATATGTTGTCGGTTTTTATCACAATACCCCAAGTTGAACAATATTTTGGATAAAAGTTAAATCAAATTCCAATTCACCTTGGAAACTTTCTTTAATTCATGTCAAATTATAAGAAACGGAAAACGGTACTTGGGAGTCAAAGAATTTCTCAATATAATAAAAGTTATTCATATAAAATATTATCATTCCCGACCCTTTTGCCCGAAATATAACTCAATAACTTAGGGATCTCCATTGGAGCAGAAAATATCCTTCAGGAAATAACAAAAGTTCGTCCTTTGAAGGAGAATTTCATCCCAGTTAGGCATCGGTGAATCTCTATAGGCGACTAGTATAGTGAAAAGAGAAACACAATATACAATATATTTTATGCAAATATTAAACCAATTTCGTCTTTCTATTTAATACAAAGCCATGTATGTTAGTCGGTGAAAAAGAACTATTCTTATAGAGGCCATATGTCGGTATTGTTGTCTGCATAATCTAATAGATTATTAGGTAATAATATAACATAATCCCGTGTACATTATTACTTTATTGTGTCCTCTCTGCTTCATCTCACATTGCAGTATCATCACTGATGGTTAAGTAATTTTATGAAAAAGTTTTTCTTCAATCAGCGATGAAAGGATATTATTATTAAAATGTTCCGCAGCGAAGTATGCACGAGTAACCTCAATATTTACATAGTCTCATATAAAAGAGGTCGTATGAATTTTACAGAATATAAATGTTGAACTTTATCGTCACAGTCTACGAACCTTTTTATTTTTTATAAGGGAGGAAAATAAATTCAACTTAAACAGTATAATAAGACAATGGATATAAAAATTATAAGATCGTAATATTCAGTTTATTCAATACAGATAAAACTTGAACTATTAACAGTAAACACAATAAAATTTATTTAACCCGACAACAAAAGTTTTTTTTAGCTTTTGCATTGACGTTTTTATTTTATTTCAGATTAAATTTTAAATTAAACGAAAACATGAACATTGTGAATTGGATTTTACATCTTTGAATTAGAAATTTAGCAATGAACATGCCACCCTTTGGTCATGAAGAGGACACCCAGTTCGTTTATTACATGTAGTCAGTCTATTGACTAACCCTCTTGTATGATAGGTATGCCGTGATGGTAAAGATAGATAGATATATATTACATTTTTCTTACAATTTTCTCAATGTAGTACTTTACACACGGTATGAAAATATGTAAGTATTCATCAATCTATATTTTCCAAATAACATTTGATGTTTTAACAGTGAAGATGTTTTTGGAGAGTGTAGGGGAAGATGGGGCTAGATGGGGTAGTGAGGTAAGATGGGGTACTGCGATAAAAGTGGAACCGTGCCGAGTAGCCCTGAACGCTGGATGACATTAGATGCTCTCTTCGGACCCCCCACTAGTAACAAAGTTACATCAGCAGTGGCTGCTTGCTCCATGATGTTGTGGTACTAAACGTGTTTTTCGCATATTTCACGTTATTTTACTTAATTTTGTTGATAGTGTCATTGAAGGAAGAATATCGTGATTGAGATTGTATGACATTTGATAAACAAGATTCAAATATTGAATTTTAAGGGAAGATATTCGATTATTAACTTTTTTTTTTTTAAAAAAGATATATCTGGGTTTTGTTACAAACCCAAATACAACATTTTACACCTTTCACAGTAAGCTTAAAGCTTGTGTCGTGAAAGGGGAGTTTGCCGGCACCTGGGATCGAACCCCGGACCTCATGTTCATAAGGCCGAGACTCTACCTCCAGGCTACCGACGAACGAACTGGATAAAAATATGGTTAATTACTTTATTAATTATTTCATTGATTAATATTCTTAACTACCCCGTCTTGCCCCAACCCGTGGGGCAAGACGGGGCAAGCTTTTTTTATATTGAACATATTTATTATTTTTTAATGTTTATTTTTACATTTATGTGATTCATTTGCTAGATTAAAGATCAAAGCTTGTGTCAATAAACTTTTTTTTAAGAATTTATGGAAAGAAATGTCTTTTTTGACATTTTAGCTTAAAGGCCCCGTCTTGCCCAACCTTCCCCTACTCGATATTACTACTTAGTGTACGTACATTATAATATTGTAATACACTCAGTGCATCATCTTCACTGTAATATCATTTTATATGTACGTATTTTAGTTGTATAACATAATTCTGTCTTGTCAGTAAGAATATACTCAGTCAGTTAGTATGGTTTTCAATGTAGTTTGGGAGGTTTAAAACTTTACTCGAGTCAGGATCTATCACTGTCCGCTGTGCCATTTCATTCTCAACTTGGGAGTCTACTACAATATAAACTTAATTATTTGTATTTTAAAAGTATTGTTTTAATATATTTTTTCTTATCCTTTATTTATTCTTTAGATTTAAAATAAAAAGATAATAATCTTAAATTGGACCTAACTCCTTCTTATACCAGGTAGAATTTTACTGTTGAGAATCGTGATTATTAAATTAGTGGATGAACCCCTTTACTATGAAGCCTGTGCTTTGTTCGCCATTTACCTGGAAACCTCAAAAGATTACTTTATCAAGTTTATATGTATGCGGTCCCTCTTTCTTATTTATTTGAATCTAATAGACAATATTTTTAATATCATTATGATTAAATCTATTTGGTTTTTGAAATCATTGCTATAAATATGTGTATTTATCAATGTAAAGAAATGAATTTTTACGTAATTTCTTTAGAATAATAATGCAAGCACCCTAGCGTATATAAGTTTTAAATATCTGTTTGACTTACTCCGCTTCCAATAATTAGGAATACATTGTATTTAGATGACGTGCAAGGAAGGCTTCGTGCAACACAAAGACTTTATCTACCCTGAATACAGCATATCCTCGGCCAACCAGACCAAGGAGTAAACTTTTAGAAAGCTTCCAAACTTGTTAGCAGGATGATACTTTTCAGTGGCAAGCTACCTATTTAATACTCGACATCATGCCATGATAGTTGAGAATTTCAAAACTGAATAATTACGAATATTTATGTAAAAATTGTATTCGTTTTAAAATATACAGTATATTATTTTGAATTAATTTCAATTTTACAATTCCTACGTAGCACGTTTTTTATATAGTTTTCTTTAGAAAGATGTATTAGGTTTATAAAGCTTCTCGCTGCATGCATGTATGTATTACTTAATGTTTCAAAAATTACTTATAACTTCTTATAGGTTTGCAATTTATCATTAGACAAACCACTAAGTATACATATCTATAGCTTTGTTTTGTGCAACACCATTATTTTATTTATGTAATGTAAATCCTACAAACAGTCATATTTGTACCAATTCTGGATACAACAAAGGAATTGCTTCCGATTAAGTTTTGGTATCAAAACAAGGAAATAACATCATGGTTTGAGTACTAAGATATCTACTTACAAAGCAATGAATAAATTAGTGTTCCAGCATATTGTTCTATTCAAATACACAAACTTCTGTGAAACTTATCAATTATTATCTAAACTATATATAACTATATACCTGCATCTCTGATACTCATAAATGTATCAAAATTGCTATTTTGTTTGCAGACAACATCGGCGTTATAATACTAATAATAATTGAATCAACAGTTGGTTTTATTGATTAATAATTTCATACTATCCTTGCACCTTCTAAGAGAAGATTTACAGAATTAATTAATGGAAAGTCACCCCATTGAGAGCTTTGAAGTATTAAGGAACAGAGGGTTCTGTTAATAAAGTAGGCGGCTGTTTATTAGTACGAGTTGGAATGAATTGGCGGAACAAGTGGATTGGGTCGTAATTAATAATTATTTATTATCTCCCTGGCAGGACCATTTAAATAAAGATTAATATTAGATGAATATTTTTTTTGTACGTAATGGTTTTAACTTAATCCTAATGTGAGGGAAGTCAATAATAAAATGATTAATGATGTCATGCATTGCCATCAAATGAGCTTTTATTTGAAATATTTTTCGGTGAAATTTATTCATCATATTTTTTGTTTCAATATGTCAATAAAATTTATTTTATGGAATCATTTGAATATTTTTTAAAGTTCAAAATATTTAAAACTTGCAAGATATTGCTCGTTTTTAAAATAAAAAAAAAACGTTTAAATCAGCTTTTCTTGTCTGGCGACACCGTTTAAAATCATAACCGGTCATGATTTCTTTTAGGCAAATGATTTCCAAACTAAACATTTTTTGACCTAAATCTAAGGTTATCGAATCTAAGACCTAGGTAGTGCACTAATTTTAAAAATTAATCATCAGAATGTTGGATATATTTAATAATCAGAATTCTCAGAATAAATTGATACTAGATACTCATTATACATTTAATACGGTGATCGAATGAATATCATTAAAAGGGTAGATAGATTATGATCCCAACTAATATAAGTTTAAGCGATCGCCGACCACGTGGGTCACGTTCCTAATTTAACTTACTCTCACTTAGGTTCTCTCATTCACTTCATCACAATATTATAATATTTTATATACGTAAATTTACTCACCCACCACTGTATACGAGAATCTACCACCTTGTTGTTTAGTTAGACCTATGTTTCGGGTGCCAAACACGTTATAAAGTTTGTATGGTGAGGTTTACAACTGTGGGACAGTCAGATAATAACAATTGCTAAAATTCAACATAAGTAATTAATTTCTGTTAGTATGACATGTTGATTTTCATTATGATGGTGTTGTTTATATTCAAACTTCCCTTACATTGTGTCTCGTTATATATGTGTATAATTTAATTTCAATACTGTTTTGATTGAAAGCAAATCAGAGGAAAGATTCCGGAGCGAAGAGGGACTGTTTCAACAAGCACAGGACAAAGAGCCCTGCGCGAATGTAATAGCTGATGACGCAACGCGGGTTCCTATTACCTAAAGAAAAAGAAGGCATATTAACTCTATTTATTTATAACATTTTTTCAATACAGATGTTCCACAGGATGCTTATATAACAATAATCAACATTTACACAGTTAACAAAACATCTAAACCATGCCTACTGGATTTATTTATCTTATACGGCATTTTAAACAAATTATTCCTTGTAATAAAAAATATATAATAATATTTATCCCAAAGCATTTGTAGTCCGGTAAATTATGGAAGAAGAGTGTATGCAGTAAATATTTTTTTCAGTTCATTGCTAGGATTCTTTGTCACTTTGTAGGTACATTTTCTTTATCTGTGTAATAAAAATAACACAACATATTTTTATTAAAATCCATTGTTAGTCTTTACTAACCGCATGTAGGTGCCATATTATCGTATTATTACGCTCATAGTGTTATATCGTGTACTGTACATACATAATATGTCTGGTGAACTCATTGATTTAAAGTGTAGCTAGATGAGGGGGTAGACCAAATTCGCTTCGTTTTTATGTTTTATTTCGAAATGAGAGAAAAGTGATGAGTGGATATAGAAGGTACCTTAATTTTAACATATCTGTCCACATACTTGAAATAAGCACTGAGTGAAATAACAAAAACGTTGGTTTTTATCGCGCAATAATATATTTGAAAATTATAAATGCGAGGTAATTGATAGTATTTGAATTAGTGAAGGTAAATATTAATTAAAACGTCAAACTGTAATCTAATTAATTAAATGCACTTCCCTTATTATGATTTAGCGAATAATAAGTACAATATCTAAAAATTCAGTTCAGCAACAAGCTGGTTTACTGGTTAAAAAAATGTATTTTTTTTAATTATTCAATATTTAATATAACTGCATGTTTGCGAAAATTGACAAAAGAATAAAGCTGCACATTTCAAAGTGATAACAAGGCTAATTTATTTAAGATGATGAAATTTCATCATTTAATCGATCGCATAATACTGCAGTTCATTGCACTTCTAGTACATAGTACATTTATTTCAATGAACTCACTGTGCACTGTAGAGCACAGTGTCATGTTTTCAATAGTATATTATTATCTTGTACCAAACGTACAAAAGAAACCACAGCAAATGTTTGCACCAGGGATGTCGCGAATATTCGCATCCGCATCCGTAAATGCGGAGCTTACGCATGTATTTAGACATCTGCATCCGCATCCGCATCCACATTGATCAATGCGGATGATCATGCGGATGCGAATGTGAGAAAAGTTGCGGCAATATTACTTTTTATTACGTATAATGCTCCTATTTTAAATTTCATTTACTAATTGTAATTAGTTAAAATGTAAATAATTACTATATCATTATTTTAATTCTTAATTCATATACTTTTTTTCTTTAACATGTTTAACATCCGCATCCGCATTCGCATCCGCATCCGCGGATTTGAGCTTACAAAAATCCGCATCCGCATTCACATCCGCGGATGTGTAAAATTCGACTTCCGCAACATCCCTAGTTTGCACGACCGAACTTCATATTATTATAGTATATCTAATCATATTATTTCTCTACTATACAACAACTGAAACTGTATCTTTTCATTGAGAAGATACACCTCGTTGGTAATTTAGCGAATTTATAACAGTACACCTCTTTCTAGCTTGTTTTTTTAAACTTGTACGAATATGAGATTCAGTTTAGTTCAAATTCAAATTCAATTCAGCGATGAGTTATGCCAACCATTCCACGATTTGAATACAACCTTGCAATTAGTCTTTCGTTTCATTACTTGTGAAAAATGCTTTTGTGGTAGGTATAGGCAGATATATGGACACTACGGTTATTGAAGATTGAAGATAATGATTATCTGATATCATCTTAAACAACAAAATTTAATTATAACCTTATGTTTGTGCGGAGATAATTATTGGTAGAAGTGAAAGTACGGTTGATAGTATATAAATATATTTGTTTCTTTGTTATAATCGCACTTATAATATAATTTGTTTTGTTTTTATAATTGTGTAAATGTTTGCCTAACCTACTTGAGCGCATCACTTGCAGCAAAGACATAGATAGACAGAAGAGAGAGAGAGAGAGAGAGAGAGAGAGAGAGAGAGAGAGAGAGAGAGAGAGAGAGAGAGAGAGAGAGAGAGAGAGAGAGAGAGAGAGAGAGAGTACCTACTAGATGTAGAAAAAAATGTATACGATCCCACATGTCTAGCTGGAATTGGTGAACGTTGTCATGACGTAAAGCGCTTAAAGAAACCTATTTGTAGGCGTCCGAATACCTAGTAATCTCTCTATCCTGCAAGTGATACGTATCTTGAGATTGAATCATACCTATCATGATACATTAACATTTACTTTGGGTTAAAAAGCCAGTTACGTGCGAAAACCAAAAACTTCGCATTAAAATATTAAAAGCAATGGTAAAATGGATTGCCCTAGAACAGGTCTCACCTAGTTGGGTAATCCACTATATTGTGTGAAAATTGTTATTTTTGTATGATGATAAAATAAAATAAAAGAAGCAATACACGGTAGGTACAAACACAGGGAGTTCAAAGGTTACGAGGATCCCGTTATATATGATTAATAGCAACCAGTCAGGTCTACCCAATGACCAGCCAATGAGAGCAACTTTGGTTCAAATGTGCGGATATATTGAAGTTTACTTTTCCTGAAATGTCCGGTTGTGAGGTGGGTCTGTCTTCGATTTCTGTACTATACTCTTACGCCATATCTCAAGTGGTGTAGGCAGAGAGAAAGGAATGATATAGAGATTAATCCTTACATACTTACTTCTTTCACTTCTTCTATATACAATTTCTTATACACGCATGTCAATTTCTCTCACTCAACACACGGCGTATTTCTAGATACAAAACAAATGTATCAGCACTTGTGACATTATCCCTTTTTCAGTAAGGTCCTTATTTAACATTCCGATTGTCTTCTCCTAATCTCTCCGGATATATCTCTCTTTTACATATTTCCAAACTTTAAATACGCATTTCTATCGAAATGTCAACTTTTCGATTGTTAGTGTTGGTTCAACACACATCCACATTTATCATTTTTAAAATAATCTAATTATACAAAGATCTTCCTTAATATCGGTCAAACTATTTCATTATCAATGGAAAGATAGATCTTAAATTTACCCAATGATTTAATGAAGCAATCAACAATTTTAAATAAAGTTTAGAATCAAATAAAATCAAAGTAATATAATAATAATACATATCCTAATACATGTCCACGAGGTTAGAAACACTATACACCGTTCCCATGACAGCAATTTTAGTGTATTGAAAATGCTTTAAAATAAATGATTCAATGGGCACAAATTCCTTTGATTAAAAAGCTTATTTCCAGCCCGCAAAATGAACGAAAGATTTTTTGAAATAAAAAAATATTATTATAACGAATCAATAATGACAAATCAACTGAAAAGAAGATTAATTATAAATATGTTTTCGTATTGATTTTCAAAAATTTCTTCATGGATAGTGTTATAAGAAATATATAAATAGTTTAATGGGTGCGAATGTTTGGCATTTATGTCTCTATTATGAGTTTATATTTTGAGTTAAGGACGTGACGTCATATAAAAGTGCTATAATAAAAAACTTTAAATGAGTGGAGAAATTTTCTCGTTAATAGTTATAGTTCTAATACTTATTCATATATGAAGTATTAAAAATAATGTAATTACATATAGCAACGAGATAAAATATTATAGGAAATTAGAAATTAAAATAATGTAGATATGTTACGCAGCGAGAATTTCTTAATTTTGTTGGCAAGAAGCACACAACCAGCATGTTTATTACAAGCAGTTAGTCTAATGTCTCTTCCACACTACTTGTGGGGTGTCTCGTGATGGTGTAGATGGTTCATTAAAAAGGGAAAGATTTTTTACGATTTTAAATTGGTGTGTTTCCAAATTTAAATAAATTATTGCAAACGGTATTCATTGTATACTGTATTTTAATAATCGTCAAAATTTCTGAAAATAAAATTGTTCGTCAATTGGGAAGTATCTAGATACACGACCTTTGATAATTTAAAAAAAAAAAAACAGGAAATTAATATACTTGCAAAATGAGTTTAATCAGCATTTTAAAATATTTGTATGAAATTCGACGGAGGCAACCATATATTTGTTATGATTCATCGTCTCCATGTAACTAATAATAATTTAGAAAGTGTCCAACAAATAAATTTGAATTCGAGATGCCTCCAAACCACATCGCTGTAATAAGTCTGTGAGCCTTGTCAAATCTTTCATAAAGACTCGGTTATCTTCAACCGACTTACGCACCATGAATCGTTTATTCGCTTTGCAGACGTGAAACCCAATATTTTACAATTGTTTTCATTGCGTGTTTTCTTTTTGTTTTTTTAGATGCGTGGACAATTTGAAAGCATTCGTTTCTCTATTCTAAATTTTCATTCACTAGTTCATCCACTTCAGGTTCGAGGCATGCCACCCATCCTGAATGTTTTATTTTTTATTGAAAAATGAGGATAATATATCTATTTAAATTGTCCTACAACCAAACATAATTAACTTAATGAAAGAGAAAAACAGATTTTATTACCAATGTTTTAGAAAAGATAATGAATAAGAAAATATTCAACATAAAATTGAAAAAAAACCACATTATATAACCACAGTTAACTTCCAAATGACTTTTATTAACTTCGCATACTAGAATTCGGAGACTCTAGACTCCATCATTAGGCGATTAGTAAAAAGACTTTTAACTACAAACTGTGGTTTCTCAATTTTGTCTTGAAATGGACTTCCAACAAGTACCTTCGGTCAATAACACAAAAAAGAAAATATTCAATTAATAATTGTAGTAGTCGCTCATAAAACGCTAACTTTATCGCATCGTTTTACTATTAATGAAACAGGCCTTTAAATTGAGTATAATTTACTGATGTTGGAATTTTATAAAAGTTTCAAATTAGGATGTGTCGCGGTGAATAATGATTTGAAACTTATTATATTATTATTTTATTCCTTTGTGTATTTCCTTTTACACAAATGTAATATTTAGTAATCAGGACATAAACAATACGTGACCTAACACTGAAATCCTTTTCACTGACAAGAGATGATGTTTTATTATAATGTTTCATGAATTTTGAAAACACAAAATGTGTTTAACATCTGTGACATACTTAATCTTATTGCTTCAAACTTATTTCTCTCAGTCTATTTTTGTTTATATTTCAACACTATTTTATTCTACTAGACACAGAAATGTCAGGGAATGAGAAACACAGTAAGTAATATACGTAAAAGAAGAAGAAAAATAAATTTTATCGTTTAAGAAAAAAAAACATTTTTAAGTAATAATAAAAGACTTCAATCCATACTGGGTTGGCGCACCTAGAGTACAAATTTATTGAAAAAAATAACTACTTTTTAAAAAATATGATGTTAATGATGTGTGTGAAAAACGTTTCTACATTTACATACAGAACAAATAAATCTGTAAAATTGGTAAAATTCATCCATCCAAGCACTGACAACTTCTTATAGTGCTTTTCTTGCGCGATCGAATGAAAACTGACGTATTTAAATACGATCTGGATTATTTTTCTATATGCATTGCGAAATATAACTAAATGTTTCTAGTTTAGCACATATTTTATCTGTAGCATATTTTAGAATAGAAATCACGCGATGATCTAGACAAAAATAAGCCATGTAAGCAATCACAGGTAGGTACAAGTAAGACACATTTTATTCCTTGCTTTGCATTTTTTGAGCCGCCGAGGGCAAAGAAAGAGTTTATTATCACTTACAAAGGAGCGTGCCAAATTTTGAATTCTCAAATTTTAACTTTGAGGTTAAAATCTCACAAAAATATCAATATTGAGTTTTAATATTTAGTTGAGTTGCCATGTCCAAATGGTTTATAAATCTGGTCGCAATATCCTTCTTGATTCGGAGTAAGTATTAAGTTGAGTTGTCGTGTCCAAATGGTGTATCAATCTGGTTGCAATATCCTTCTTAACTCACCTAAAACAAGGCAAAATAATTTAAAAAATTAACAATGACGTGTCCGGTTGGTTGGAGGTAGAAATATGGATCTTCAAACGATAAATCCTAGGGTTCGAATTCCAATGCTGACCTACTTCAATTTCACAACACAAACATAATATGCCTATTGTTTTGACAAAATTATTCCATACACCAAGATTCATCTTTTTTATATGTACATAGATACATTATTCTACAGCTATAAACTTTCATATTCTGTTCAACGCTGCATCTATAAATTTTTGGTTAAAGCAATAGTTTTTTCATACCTTCATATTAATACATCGCACGCTTAATAACAACACACATTATATGTGATTATATTATATTATAACGTGTATTTTATGGTGAAAAATGATGCCATAAGAAACACCCTTATGTTGCAAATAATAATAAAGTGATCAAGGTTTCTATCTATCGTTTACATCCGTCACTCTTTCATCCCTCACAAATACATCTACCTTCCTCGATTGATGCAGCACGCAAGGGTTGATAATAATGTTACTACTACTACTAATAAAAATAATAATATCTGCTGCTCAATTCATTTCTTCAGGGGTGATACACGGTACATCATCTTGTGAAAGTACCCATTTATAAGCGAATATTGTGTCATAGATAAGGTTGAAGGATGAGTGATTTTTATAGTATAGCAAGACTTGCACTTTATTGAAAATATTTCTGTAGAAAACTGATCAATAATAATAATATGGATAATTTGTATTTGGCGCCATATTAAAATAAAAATTGGAATGGGTGCAAGCCCCATCGCTGAATTTAAGATGTAAAATAAAGATAATTTATCTCCCATTCTGTTCTGTTAGCTTTCGAGTGTCCTGTAAAAGGTAGGTATTTGAAAGAATAAAGATATTTTAAAGCGATGAATCACCATTTTTGACATTGTCAATCTGATTGAAAATGTTTTTACGAAACAATAGACGTCTCTCTCGACATTAAAACATAAGTTAATTTTTGAGTTATTGTCAAATACAAAACATTTCACATCCAAAGCATCTTCACATTCAAAACATACACATACGTACATGTTTTGAAATATGATTAAAAAATTATCTCAGTTACCAGTTCTGCTCTCATAAAATGAATATAAGTTTTTTACTTTTGCGAGACAAGTTGTAGTTACCTAAGTATTTAGGTTAAATTGCAAACATTTTGTATGGAGCCTTAAATACAAACATTGGTAGGTACTCAAAATTCAAGCATACAACGTAACGTAACAAAACGTTAACGAGGGCTACCTTGTACCTATGTTGTATTGAAAACTCCTGTTAAAGATCCAAGTATAATAATAATGGCTCTGACTTTCGTCTTCCTGTTTTGTTTCAAGTTTTAATTACTTCACCAACCCTGGTTAGGAAACGGTCAGATACTGTACAGTGTGCAGTAGAGATGTAACAACATACATTCGGCAACTATCAACATAATATCCAATCTCAACTCAACTCAATTGCCCTTTAACGCTTATTTTAGGAGTACAAGGCCAAAACACCCCTCCTCCACTCAGAGTGTCTTTGCGCCTTTTGCAGGTCTCAGAAACTACAGATCTTTGCTCAGTGCGTTGGAATAATTTTAGACATGCTCACTCCACATAATATCTTCTTTTTCAATATAATTCCTTTAACAATTTTATTTCGGGAATTTCACCAAATTAGTCAGAAAAATGGGGATAGGTATTAGGTCCTTACATATGAAATTGGCGTTTGGCGAACTGGCAACTTTGATTCAAAATATGTGGCGTTCGGCTAGGAATTCCAAATTCAAATTTATTTCAAATTTAAGACCATGTATTTCTGTGTTCGAATTACGAAATTTATTTGTTATCGCGTCATTTGTTTTTCTTTCACATCGTTCTGTTCACAATATGGAGAACTTAAAATATCGCTATATTTACGAATATGAGTTTCACCTCGGCACTAGTGCTGCAGAAACGGCTCGTAGGATTAACAATGCGTATGGGGAAGCTACTGCAAAAGAAAATACGGTACGTTATTGGTTCCAACGTTTCCGTTCTGGAAATTTTGACCTACAGAACAAGCCTCGTGGACGGCCGGAGACACAAGTTGATAACGAAGAATTAAAAGCAATTGTGGAAGCAGATCCATCGCAAACCACGTCAGAGTTAGCGGCAGGCTTCGGTGTGAGTGATAAAACCATTTTGATTCACTTGAAACAAATTGGAAAAGTGAAAAAACTTGAAAAATGGGTACCGCATGAATTGGTACTGCTGCTTCAGGACAACGCTCGACCACATACGGCACGTTTGACGACCGCAAAACTACGGGAGCTGCGACTGGAATGTCTTCGACACCCACCATACTCCCCGGACCTTGCTCCAACTGATTACCATTTTTTTCGGAATTTGGACAACTTCATGCAAGGAAAAAAATTCAATTCTCACGAGGCTGTCCAAACGGCCTTCAAAGATTTTATTGATTCTCGCTCACACACTTTTTTTAGTAAAGGAATCAATGAACTACCTTCGAGATGGCAAAAGTGCATAGATAGCCATGGTACATACTTTGACTAAATAAAAAAATAGTTTCATAAAAAAAAATCGTTTTCATTTCTGCCATATGAAACGCCAATTTCATATGTAAGGACCTAATATATACACTTAGCAAATCGTCACACAGCTAAAATTAGCTGATTAATTAACTACAACTACTAGGTACTATTACTACTTTACCATCACGGCATATTCCTCAAGTGTGGTAGTCAGCAGACCAGCCGCATGTAACAAACATGCGATTCATCCTCTCCGTGCTAAAATTCTCGAAAACTTATGGAATAGAGTGGATGATCTCTTTTTGCCGGATGGTCCACAAAATATAGTATTCACATTCACTCATTCAAAAATTCGTATCAATTTAATGTGGTGATTTTGATGAAAGGAACTGAAATATCTAGCAGTGAAATGATATTTAAGAAATTTTAAATATTCTTGCCTTGTGTTATAATATTTAGTTGTGAATTTTTATAATTAATTAATTACTTAGTTAATTACTTCATGTAGTTGGGTTAGTTCTCTGTATATTGATTTAAATGTATATTCATATCAATTTACTTGTGATCAATTCACTGTGAAGAAAAAATAAATATATTATTTGTTATCCGGTAAAATAACTATCCTTTACATTTTTGGTGTTCAGACATGGAAATACTACCTACTTTGTTACACTGATGTTGCCACACCATACTACCACTGCTACTAATAATAATAATAACCAGAGTAGAAAACTTTTTTCAAAGGACAGTTTGAAAACAACATTTTGCCGGTAGGAAGCGCTAGTATGATAATAATACATTAAATTTAAAAAAAAATCTGGTGAATCATTCAACTGTTCATTCTTAAAGTTCAAATAATATTATTTAAGAGCCAACAGCCCGAGTTTCTGATTCCTAAGGAGGTGGCTCGTGGTTTGATGAAAGCTATTCCTAAATATTTTTTTTATATCAATCAAATTTCCATAAAATGCATTAAAAACAATGTAATTAATATTGCCCAAAATGGAGAATTTGTGCTAGGACAAGCAAGCATTTAAATAATGAGAAAAAGAACAAAGCAAATCATAAGTATGATATAATAGTATGCAAATATTATTAAAAATGTTAACTAGTTTCTGCCTGCTATATAACCCCATTAGAGATCGTTGCATAAGTGCTTCTTCCTAAAAAGAGCAATACCATGCAGCAGAAATGTTTTGACTGGTCAAACATCGCTGTCAAAACCTTAGCCACGCGTAGAGTTAAATGTAGGGAGTATTAGTAAAGTTCGTAGCAATGCTTAGAAACTATTATAACCTTAGAATTTTCTCAGACAGTATCCCCAAGGTTTATCACAGCAGTGATGTTACAGATCTTAGATGACGAATTTCTTTAATAAGTCAATATTTTTATTTTAATCAATGAAATAATCAATGATCTATATGTTTTGAACCGTTTATCATATCATCTACCTAATCACTCCTAAACATGTATATAGATACCCTATATGAAAGGTAAATAAATCAAAACCACAAAGGTATTTGATACAATAATGCTGCTAATGCTATTCAGAAATACCCTTTCTATGTTTTCTTTTGTTTTCTTGCTGAGCGATGAGCATTAATAATGACTCTTTTACAAAACTGCATATACATAATTTTTCTAACATTATATTTGAAAATATTACTTAAGCTGTAAATATTTTTCATATTTCTAGGTAGATCATGACAACATCGCATGACCGATGTCCGTATTACAAAGTAGATGATTGTGTAGGTACTATGAAGGTGAAAGGAAAACACAGGTGTGTATCATGACACTGAATGGTTGGCAGCATGGCGATGAAATACGACCGGATGTTTTCATACTAATTGTAATGAAAACATTCAGAGAATCATTTATTAATATTATATCTTCATTTTGTAGGCAGATATTAATGAACATATTATTATTATTATTTTGGTGTTTTGTTTATATATTTTCTTTTGTTACGGTACAACTATCGCTTGTTTACATCAAGACAGTGGTTTGTAATAATATATAGCTGTATTTACAACTCTATTAAGTAGCGGTACCTTCTAGTTATTTCGGGACCCCAGAAAAATATTTTGTTGGGCTCTTGACCATGACTGACACGGAGAAGTGATCCAGAGAAAATACTTGAGTTTATAAATCTTGTCAATTTTGCAAAACAGTTTCAAAAAATACTACTGCCGCTTTCATCGTCAATAAGTCTAGCTCTTCGTCTTCAAGAATTTTGAACAAACTTAATGTATTTATTTTTAAATTCATACTTACTTATGCAGCTATTTCTGTCCACTGCTGAACATAAGCCTCCCCCATATGTTTCCAGGCATCTCTGTCCTGGGCTTTCTGCAACCAGTCACCAGCGATTCTTCTAATGAATGTCGTCTGACCAACGTGTTGGAAGTAAAGTCATAAAATTATTAAAATAAATACTTGCGTTGTATTTTCCAAAGATTTCCAGTGAATCAACAATTGGGACCAGTAGTTAGCAAATCGCTGCTTGGGAGCTGTCTTCAGCTCTATTACTATTCAGTGAAGCTTTTCCTCAAAATAGCACCTGGGTTGAAATGAAATCTTGAAGTCAACTAACAATGGATAAAATGTTTGATTTCTCCAGTATAAAATCGGGTATTTGGAAGTCTCCAGATATTTGCGTTATTTTCCTTCAATAAATAAAACGCTTAATAATCAACAACTTTTTATCTTGGACTTGTAAGATTGTAAATGAACTAACTGTACTTATGAACCGTGAACAATTATTTTGACTCCATACTCTTTGATTGCTTTAAGTACTATATGCAAATACATTATTACAATTAATATGTACATAACGTCGTTGCATATTCAAAAAGAGACATGTGCGCACATTTTCATTTAGGCATACTCTTTTAAAACTGTTCATTAAGGCATTAAAATTGTTGTTTGAACTTTTTATTGACATGTGGTATTATTCTTTAAGTATTGAATTTTAATATTTGATACTAAGAATCACCTTATAACATGGTTATGGTGTTATTATAAGCAGTTTATTCTAGAAATGTCAAAACATTCATGAATTCACATGTCCCTTTTTGAATATGCAACGACGATAACTATATATTGTAATGCGACTGTAATGTAATGTAATAGCAATATGTGTGAACGGTACGAGTAATAAATGTCAATACATGTTACTATGTATTATATGTATTGGTAGGTGCATATACGGTGCATTCTCCCCCGTAATGGATTCAAATGAGACACATGGAGGAAAACAAGGAACAGGGAACGTCTTACTTACCTCCCATAAGGTACAATATGGAAGTACTGTCGAAGAAAATCTTATCGATACAATTCAAAATATAAATGCATGTATCATAAAAATGTTATATATACTTATTTTAAATGCTCTCCGAGAGGTAAAACTTCATCAGATAGTTCTTTCTAGTTGAAAATGAAGAAGTTCACTAACTTAAATAGTCACTGCTAAAGAAAGACCTCCTCATACTTATTCTTCTTGTTTGCGCCTAAGCACTTCTTCAAGAGATCCCTTTCCATTGCCGTTTTTAAGTCCTCTGATCACTCTTTAACAATAACTTCAAACACACTTGTTAGACAAGAACATAAAGAAAAGATTCTGGGATCCATCGCTTTTTTAGTTTCCCGTTGTACATTGCATGCATTATGGAAAATCGGAGAGCATTTAAAACTCGTATCGTCTATAAAATTACTTTGAAACCTTTTACCGTCAGGTAGGTACCTACATTGTTGTATCACGATAAAATGGGTTTTAAAATAATTCTCAGAAATATGTCTTACATATTCTAGGAGCATTAAATATCTTGCAAAATATTGTAAACATGTACTAATAACATAAATATCAAACATAATTACAATACATATCTACATTATCAGAAAGAAACTTTTCCAGGTTATCTAGAAGGATACGGTGCTTTTTGTTAAATATGTTGGTACTTTTGAGCTATTACTGACAAATTTTATTTTTGAAGTGGTCGGTAAACTAGTTACAAAGTGTCAGAATTTCAATCGAGAAAATGCTTCTTCAAATACTCTAACTGCGCTTTGCTGGTTCAGCCGACTTATTTCATAAACCAATATTTCAACTGCAAGCAATACTAAGCTTAGTGTGAGGGTAGGTATTTGAGGTTCGTTTGGATTTATTTCAAACACCAATTTCATTTATTAAAAGAGGTTCATTTTAATATTAACTATGTATTTCACTGAATATTTTACTTTCTGCAAATACACTTCTTTTTTCATCGGTTAATTTCTATTATTATTAAAATAATGCAGTTTGAAAGACGTCTTGATATTTCTGCAAGTAGAGGCATTGCATCGTACATCAAATAAAATTATTAATTCTAGCTTCTTTTCTTCACTTAACAATGAATATTATATATGAATGTATGCTCTTTTACTTCTTTATAAATTTATACATTATAATACTAGTTTCTAGTTCTGGATATAATAAAATGACTGCCTTTGTTTGAAGCTCTTCATTGTCTACATTCTAAACCTTAGACATATTTACGTTAAAATTTCTCTTTGAAATAACTCCTTATATAAACATTAATTTATGTAGATATATGAACTAATACTTTCAATTAATTGTATCGGCATTAACTTTGTAACACTTCATTTAAATTATCAAATAAAATAAAATAAATATTTATTTTATTTTATTTGATAATTTAATACTTTTAACATTAATCATTTTATTCGTTTTATCAATCAATATTTGGACGTAATATTATTTAGAATGACTTCCTGATCGCACTACATCCAAGACACCCCCTGTGGTCTCAATGACAGGTACATTGGCATCGTATATGTAAGTGTTATTCTCTATATGACAATCGATATTATATATGACAAAAAATCATTAATTTTTTGAGTGAATTGCGTTGTCCTCCTTGAGTGAACTCGTCTCTTGTATTGAGCCATAAAAAGGCCGTTCTTAATAGAAGAAAAACAAGAAGTATATTTGTAGCATAATTGCATTTACCACTCATTCAGAAGGCCTAATCAATTACGGTAAATTGTGATTTAACAGATAATTATATAAAAATTGTATGTACATATCGTCCAGTTTCATTAAAACTCTAAATAAGAACTATGAATGTATATAATATTCCATTCCTTTTAATTCATACAGGTTAATTATCACAATGTTCATTGTGTTGTTTAATTAACTATTCAAAGCTCCCTAAATATTAACCTTATAATGCGAGACCTTTTCACGGGTGGAAAGCTTTTGAATAAAAAAAAAGTAGCCCTCAACCCTCAGATTAGACTTGCAATAATAATAACAACAACAAGAAGTATTCATAGTGCCTTTAACTCGTTCTTCTTTTCTTCTTGATAAGTTATCACAGTTTGAAATCTTATTTTCGTAAATATTTACAAAATCTCCTTTGTTATAAGTAGAAAACTTCCTGACTTAAGTAGAAAAGTTCTGTAAGATATTATTATTATTATTACATAACTATATCTTAATCCTTTCTATGGCATGTCTTATGAAAGTGTCTGAATGAGATAAGTTGAGTAGAATCAAAAGGAAGTAGTACCTACCTACTACACCTTTGTTAATAAGAGAAATACAACAAAATAATAATGCGATATCGATAACAATAAACTGAAAAGTGTTTAAATACCAAGTGGATCATTTTCTAACTTTGAATATTGTTTGTTTCCTACGTTTTTTTCTTCCGTTTCTCACATTGCAACCAAACTTTGTACATCCATCAGTGAAGGAGTAAAATACTGAATCTTTAGTTTGTGGTCTAATTACGATTTCAAATATCAGAAAACTTGTATGTATAATAAAAATAATATTTACATTCAGCTTTTCTGGTAAAACTTTGTTATATTAAAACTTTCGGTGTGAAATGTTTTTAAAGCTACATATATTTGGATTTGTACTAAACCCAAACACTCTAACAGAAAGCAATGTTCTTCTGTTATGAAATTAAATTAGTTTGGTAAAATTTAAGATTTTACCATTGTGATAAATGATATCGTGGTGATGTTATTTTTCTTATATTACAGTAAAATGAAAATTTTTACAGCTAAAAAAGAAAAAAGTGCTTATGGTAATTTTAAATACGTTAAAATCTATAAGTAAAAACTACACACATACCTAGTTATGTTTTACTGCTCGCAAAACGGAGGTATGTACATAGGTATTTTTATTTTTATTGTCTAAGCTTTGTAAACATCGGCTTCTGCGGGCGTCGCGCGTCGTGTCGGTATCACGATTGTTGTCATTATTACAAACACAAACTATTTTCAACTCTGCCCATGAATTTGTTTATTCTAGCACTTTTTATACAAGGGTCTTCTTCTTCAACAGGTAGTGTCTGCATAGTATGTTTGAATAGCTTTGTGATTGTCTGTGTCTGAATATTATATTTAAAGCTTGGATTCCCGCTTCTCAAAACAACCAACAAAGAAAACTTTTGACGAAAGTTTTGTGTAATAAAACTATGTTATGAATATGGTAATATTTTTGTTAGGATTTTCATGAAACTTTCACACTGCTGACTGTTGTTTTCCATGAATAAAGAATATCGAGTTTAATGGAACAAAGATTCACAAGCGTAAAACACCAATGAATATTCTCGCAAACATTTTGAAGATCCTAAGATTAGTATTGTTTTAAAAGTTTAACGTCAATCTTTACTATCTCGGTTTATTATTATATTTTGTAAAAAATATTATTAATAATGATAATATGAAAAAAAAAACTAAGATTATATTTTCTCATATTCTGAATATTTTAACACTGAAGTGTTGTTAATACCACTCCATTGTTTATATTTTAACAGTTTGTTCCCCCAAATAATGCAAATTTTAAGAATTTTACACTGTATAGATTTCTCTCTCAGGGAAGAGCATTTTCACTGCTTGACTCCCTTCAGCTTATAAGACAGTTTCTTTTGTTTCATTTTTCTCTTATTAAAAACGATTTGAGGGTATAGTGATGTTTGCTTATATGTATTGCAATAATAAAATCCTTGATATCTGCATTTTATTCCATTCACCCGCAAAAACAAGCATTTAGCTTTCAAAACACTCCTATTCAAATGAAATCAACTCTTCTATTCATATTAATAATGCTTTGATATCATCGTTAAATATTTATTGACATTAATATCTCATTGAAAATACTCCCGAAAAAATAAGAAGTTCATTAAAAGTAAATAAATAGATACTCGTTGCGCAAAAAGACTTCGCACCAGTCCCTGTTTCGATATCGATATTCAATTTATACAACCATATAGATAAATCTAGTAATCGGAATGTAAAAGAATTTATAAATCTCCATGGAAACATAAATCTGAAGGCATTGTGTAGTAAATTCAACAGTAAAATGGACTGAAAAATTATGTTGTGAAAGAATATATAACTTTAAATTCATCCCACTGAATGGGATTTTGAAAATGTCTTTGTTCAATTTGAAATCAAACCAATTAAACGGGGCTATAAACGTACCGTTAAGATTTAATCAAGTAAATTTAGTAGGGATAATCAAGATTGAATTGTAAGAAAAAAAATCTGCTTACAAATACGAGAAGCTATCGAGGCATTGAGACTGGCTTAATATAGCATCCCAAATTTCTTTGTCATGTAATTTGATCTGATATCCTCATAACATCAACAAAAAATATAATATTATCATCTTAGTATTTTTTTTTTTACGCGGCGGCAGAATTGCCATCCACACTTCTCAGCATTATACAACCAGATAAGTGTCCATATGATCAGTCATGGTCACACAAAAACTTAACAGTCAATGCCGGGAAAAATTCACCTATCCAGATATACAGGATATCAAAGGATTAGGCTCAAAACGCGGGTTCAAAATACCAGCATTGTGCCTGAAATATCTGTGTTCAAAAACTTTTTTTGCAATATTACAAGTGTTTATTATAATAGATTTTTGAATTTTAATGTACAAATTAACCGGATAATCTAATTTTTGTAAATTATTTATTAAAGATTTCGGAGTTACCCCTGTAGCTGACATGACTAAAGGTATTATATAAACGGACCTAGAATGCCAAATATTTTTTATTTCTCCTGCTAGTTCTGTATATTTACGTATTTTTTCTGCGACGGTTGTTTGTATATTATGTGTATTTGGGACAGCGATGTCTATTAGGTACGTTATTTTATTACGTTTATCATGTAATACTAAATCGGGTCTATTATGATGTATTTGTCTATCTGTTATTATTGTTTTATCATAATAGAGCCTGTAATTTTGATTTTCTTAAACCGGTTCCGGGTTGTATTTATAATAAGGTATTACGTTTTGTGAGTTTAAAAGATTATGTTTAATTGCTAAATTTTGATATATTATTTTTGCGACATGATTATGTATGTCTATAAGTATACTCAGTTTGACCGAGAGTAGAACAACCCGAAACTATATGTTGTATTGTTTCCGGTTTGGCCAGACATTTCCTACACGAATCATCAATTATATTTTGATTTTTTATGATACATTTTTGATAATTTTTTGTATTTATTACCTGATCTTGAATAGCTAACATAAAACCCTCGGTTTCTCCATACAATTCCCCAATGGTCAACCACCTGTTTGACGCATATTTGTCAACACAAGATTGGTTGAGATCATTGAGGTGTCTAGCATGAAGTTCCTTCCTACCCCAAGATTCTAACAAAATATTTGAATGGTTTAATCGCGGATCTACTGTTTCGTCATTTAAATTTAAAGGTGTATGATTTTTATCGGCCTGTATTATAACTTTATGTAGTATAAAATTATTTTGTTTGTTCTTAAAAAATGTTTTAAGGGATTCTATTTGATTATTATGTAAAGAGGAAATGTTAACAATTCCTCTTCCTCCTATACTCCTAGGCAGAACCAACATTTCTTTCGCGGAATTTGGATGATGATATCTATTTTTTGTTAATTGTGTTCTAATAAGTCTTTCTAATTTATCTAGATCCGTTTTAGTCCATTTTATGATGCCAAATGAGTATGTTAATAATGGGATTGCCTACGCGTTTATTGCTTTTACTATGTTTTTGGCCGATAGATCACATTTGAATATTTTATAAAGTCTATCTTTAAAATCATTTGTTAATTGAGTAAAAATTTGTATTGAATTTTATTTGTATTGTATTTTCATTCGAATAATGATTGTAAATTTCTACAAAAACAAGATATACGCAATGTGGTGGCTACTTGGTGGTTGTTTTTGTTAAAATCGTCATGAAAAAACGCAGGATTTTACTATATCATTAATTAATATTAAAGTTTTTACAACAAGAAAGTCATTTAAATTGTTTTCAACATAACACTCAACAAATTAGAATGAAAAGTAGAAAACAAATTAAATTTTTGAACTCCGCAGTGATAGATTATCTTAATGTATCATAAAACAATCTGCAGTTAAAGTTGAATAACTTTTGAGAACAGTCAATTCAAATGAAAAACTCTTTTGATTCGATTTGTAAAGAAAGTAAGTAAGTAGGTATGTATTATATATAACTGCAAAAGAAAGTACAAATTTAAATATGAATTAGACGTTACGATCTTTTACGTTACCAAGGTACATTACTGATGCCTCAGCCGAATTCAGATCATCGATTTATCATTGTTGGATTACGTGATATGATAATCCATCGTCGAGTTACGTCAAACAATCGGATTCCCTGAATTGAAGATTACACGAGGATTCGTCCTAATCCATAACAATCAAAAATCACATACCTACATACAGTGCATACATATTAGTGATGTAATGGGGGAAACATAAAACAGATACAAATTTCAGAAACTTTTTATCAACGAATCATATTCCACTTTTTTATATAAGTTTTGGAATGATCTGTAAAAGGTGAGTATTCATAAAATCTCACGTGATGTAAATTAGATGATTCTAATTTATCGATGAGATTCATCTACATTTAAAAAAAATGTATATTTTAAATGCATAAGGAAGACGATCTGTACCTTTCATTATATAAAGTTAACTGGTTACCCTACTTGTAGAAGATGCTGCATAATAAGGATTAGTTAAAGCTAAGTAATAGAATGAATTAACCAGTCGCCTTTGACAAACATGCACTTGGCGATCGACTACAAACGAATTTTCGACTATAACCGCAACAATAATGCATAATTATACGGTACATGTAGGTAGATTGTCGAAAAGTTCGCCAGTAGTCAATCGCTAAGTACGGTTTGTCTACGGCCCCAGTATTATTAACGCTAAGCTTTCAAAGTTATTTATTATTTTTATGCTTATCTCCCTTACACGTTATTTTTTACACAAACATGGCAGTCAGTTCGTGACTGTGTGTTATCATATTATATAAACAGTTTATCCAATGCACTAAATATTTCATGATGCAACTCTAAAACATAAGTAGCTTATATATTAATTATTTTGACTTTGAAAAAAAATTAACCAATAAGTCTACTTATTTAATAGTTTCGTTTAAATCGAAAAATGGACTAAATAGTTTTATTAACAAATTAATTGCTACCAAAACGATATTAGAATATAATAAATAAAACTTTTAAATCGGCATGGCTTTCAATTAAGTATACAGATTAGAAAACTGATAAGAATATCTCAGGATTTACTTTCAGTGAGTAAATACAGTTTTTAACAAAGAATTAGTCTTCAAATATTGGAAATCATCAAATAAAAGCACATAAATGTATTCTAAAATAATTTTTTCTTTAGTTTTCCTCAATATAGTTTGATGAAATAACTTTCGCAAGATTTCTCATGTATATTGTTTTGAATTACTTAATGACTAGTTTTGGGACTAAATACCAACATTATTTGAGTATCCTTAATGATGGGTTGAATATGAATTATCTATGAACGGGTCTCAGAAAGAGAAAGTGCTAGTAGTGAGAAAAAGAAGATAATCAATCGCGCTCAAAAAGTTTTTTTTTTATTTAGACTTGATTTACTTTACACGTTTAAAGTTATTCCTGAATAAGTTATATATTTTACTCGTAAAAAATATCCCTTGTTTAATTTTGATCTTAGATACTCGCAGTTTTTTTCTTACTAAGGTGTATCAACTCAATATTATCACGAAAATTCAAACTTTGATCTTCATAAGGAATTAAATTAAATAAGGCGTTGAGATAATGTGTTGGAATATGATTCTATTTATTTTAGTTATGTGTTCATTTTAATTTCTTTTACTTAACTTTATTTTGATTTATTTCATTTTATACCATTTCATTTTATTTTATTTTGTATTATTTTGCTGTGTTATTTTGTTATGAGCAAATAAATGTGTTATAAAACTATCCCTCAAAGCACAAACTCTGCTCAAATTTGAAGGAGTCTATTATGTTTTAATGTATATTTATAAAGAAATGATTATTATTGTTAAATGTATATTTATTCAAAAATAAAAATATTTGAATTTTAATTATAGAGAATTATTTTAGTCAAGCTAAAAATCGACAAATTGTTTTGTTTTTGAGTAACATTTCACTAAGTAAGACTTAACAGTTTGAACAGCAGTAATTCCTTATTTCTATTTCATTCTGAATATGTTTACGAATAGTAGCAAGTTAAGCAAGTAGTGGAATGTTATGGTAGATACATGATGGATTTGAAAAGGAATTTGTGTAATTGGGAGAAATGACTGAGATAAAATATATAGGCTTAAAAAAAAGCACAAAGCATTTTTTAACGAGTTCAAATAGTAAAAGTGTTGAAAAAATGTGAAATGTATTTTTTTCTACCAGGCTTTCAAATCATATTATTATACAATGTACACGTTTCGTTTTGCTTAGCGAAAGAAGTATGCAAGAATACATCAAAATGGCATTCAGTCCTCTTTGCCTACCCCATTTGGGATACAGAGTGAGGGTGAGGATGAATTTGACATAAATTCAAATGCACTCAATCACAATGAGACATACATAATATATGCTTCAGATGTATGGAGTACAACAAAAGCGGAAAGAGAACCCGAAGTTATTCGATTGAAAGGGTGACGCTCTTACTATCAGGTTTTGACCACCTCGTAACTATTGTTGGTCTTCTTTTACTTTTTTTTCATTGGTATTCAATGGATTAATATTTAGTGATACCTACTACTCTGACAAAACTTGTCATTTTTTATTATAATATGAAAAATGAATATATTTTTTAAATACACAAAAAAAATTGTCTGTAAAGACAGATTTTCGTTAAACATTACTTTTAAGACATTCGACACCCTCAGTTCAGGGATGAGATATGCCACTCACCCTGAGTGCCTCAAATTTTATTAGCACGTTGAGGACAACTTGCATTATTGTTACCTGCAGTGTGTCCGTTAGTGTTTAATGCCATGATAGTATTATTGAATTAATATTTAGTTATTTTTTAATAAAAGAGTACTATTCATTCGTCTTTCGCATCTTTCACAATTCATCATTACTGTGGCAGCAACATCATGTTGTGGGAAGATTGTAGGTGGCTGGTTTCTGCACTGTGCTCCTTGGAAGAGCGAACCAATGACAAAGATTTATAAATATATTAACATGTATACGTATAACTAACAAATATACTTATAAATTTTAGGTAACATGAAAAATTGTAGGAATAATGAATGGTAAATTGTTAAAAAACGCGATTTTAAGTTTAAAGTATTTCCCATAGAAAATAATAAGTACAGGTGAGAAAAACGAACGAAGAAAGAGAAATTATATATTTTTTTCAGACAATTTCCCAAGATGACACTTAGAAGTAAAAAAGATAAAAAGCAATTTGCGTCTCAGAATTAAAATACGTATACCTATACGTACCGATAACTACCAAACCCTGTTAGAAGACTAAGAAGGTATGTTTCCTGTAAGAAGACTATCAGAAATAATGTTAAAAAGAAGAACTGACTTAAAGTATGTTCACTGTTCCTTGTACATATCATTGTAAAAATTTGATTTGATGATTGCATTCATATTTTTCGAAATCAGTTTCACAGTTTCTAAACAAATTATTGTTGAATCCATCTATCTTAATCATTGCAGTATATCCATAAGTGAGGTAGCCAGTGGATTAGCTACATGTAATGAAAAAACTTATTTAATGTATGACTAAGGCTTTCACGGCCGGCGTTATAGGTACAAAGTTAGTTTTGCCCACCAGACCACGGTAGTCAGCCCAGTAGTATTTAACATACGTGAATTAACATTTTCAATTTATTTATCATTTATTTACGGCGTGCAAAGTTGATGTAAAATGTCTTAATTTTTTCGTAAAATTTCTAATAAAGACATTTTACATCTTAAATTCAGCGATGAGGTTTGCCACCCATCCTGAATGTCTTGATTTTATATTGGCACGAAGAGGACAGCTTGCATGTTTCTTACATGCAGCTGGTCTCCTGGCTACCCCACTTGTGGGATGTGCCGTGATGGTGTGGATGCATGGATGGATGGATGGAAGTTGATTAAGTCTCTGTGGAAATATTTAATATAATAAGTCTTATAGTTTAAGTAAGTTTGTAAGTAAGTCTGCGTAAGTTTTCGAGAGTCCTGTAAAAGGCAGGTGTTCGAAATATTAAGACATTTTACTTCTTAAATTCAGCGATGAGGCTTGCCACCCATCCTGAATGTCTTGATTTTATATTGGCACGAAGAGGACAATTTGCATGTTTCTTACATGCATCTGATCTGCTGGCTACCCCACTTGTGGGATATGCCGTGATGGTATAGTAGTAGTAGTAGTTTAAATAATTTTACAATAACTTCCACAAAGAACCATCGTCCATTAACATTGAGTTTTTTAATTTAACAATCAATATTTAGTAGCTTTTATATTGGCACGGAGAAGACAGCTTGCATGTTTTATATGCAGCTGGTCTGCTGGCTACCCCACTTGTGGGATATGCCGTGATGGTATAGTAGTAGTAGTATATTTAGTAGCTTACTGTGAAAGGTGTATAAGGTTGTATTTGGGTTTATAACAAAAACCCAGATATATCTTTAAAAAAAAAAAAAAATATGTTTCATTTTCCTTGATCTACCTTTTATTGAAAGTCGTTCGTAAATGTGAATATTATATAAGAGGTGACGGCTAACTTTCATCCCAAAGAGTTTCGATGGGTAGAATGACCTTTTTTCAATATACACCGACATCAAAGCGTTGGAATTCTACTCTGTGTTCCCAAAAGGAGATATGTAGGGCGTAGTTAAGTAAATTACAATGGGATCAAAACGCACAAAAATTATTTATTTACTATTTTACTTTCAATGAAAATAAAGTTGTCTTAAATATTAACTTTTATTGGCACTAAGAGGACAGCTTGCATTTCTTTTACAAGCAGTTGGTGATAGATTTCATAGTAAACTACGCAGTTTTACAAGCAGTTGGTGATAGATTTCATAGTAAACTATGCAGTTTTACAAGCAGTTGGTGATAGATTTCATAGTAAACTATGCAGTTTTACAAGCAGTTGGTGATAGATTTCATAGTAAACTATGCAGTTTTACAAGCAGTTGGTGATAGATTTCATAGTAAACTATGCAGTTTTACAAGCAGTTGGTGATAGATTTCATAGTAAACTATGCAGTTTTACAAGCAGTTGGTGATAGATTTCATAGTAAACTACGCAGTTTTACAAGCAGTTGGTGATAGATTTCATAGTAAACTATGCAGTTTTACAAGCAGTTGGTGATAGATTTCATAGTAAACTATGCAGTTTCAAGAAAGTCAATAAATGATTCCTATTATAATTTTTTTAGTATTCCGAATATTCTCGTAAGCCCACGTAGTGAAAGTGTATAAAAAATATTTAAAGTTTTCTCAATAATTCTTATCATGCCCCAGATACTTACATAAATAGATGTTCGGCAATATTCGGCACCACTTGTAGTGTTCGGAAACACGCTTTTGCTTATGATAATATTTTTTGATCATGAAATATTCAATGTTTTGATTATTAAACATGGAATGTTCGCTGGATGTTGGTAGTAGAACTGCTGCCATAAATCATAAACAACAAGAACGTCGTACATTCAGCAGAATGTGGTTTCCTAGGAAAGGTTACTGCTTCTGTGTTGTATTGTCTGTGGGGAATTCGACATCCCAACGATCCCTCCTATTATATTATGCGTAAATCAATGCAGGGCGTCGGAAAAATTATATCATTCTTTAAGCCTAGTTCAGACTGAAATAGTATTAAGTCAATAAAATACTCAAATTTAACTTGATTAATTTTTTTTGATATTCAAGTATATTTTTAGTAACATAATTACTCGACATACTACTATGTTATAAGTCTAGTCTGAACTATATTATGAGTGATGGTTTACACGAGCAAGTGCCTACTTACTTATTTGAGATTAATTTATTGGTAGGTACTATGTATATTTTACAAAGCAGTTTTTACTGATCAGTCTATCAAGCTGCTTGTATGGTCCATTTGTGAGGATCATTTTCCTTGCCCTAAATGTGTGTTTCAATATATTTTTTTAATGCCTTTACATTTCATTAAATGTATCAATTCTTTACTGAAAACAAGAAAAAACTTGAATTTTATAACTGCTTATTTTGTAGAACTCCATAATTTAATGTAAAATAAAAAGTTCACAGTAGAACTCTACAAAGTTTTTTGTTTTTTATTTTACATTAAAAGAAAACTCCATAATTTAATGTAAAATAAAAAGTTCACAGTAGAACTCTACAAAGTTTTTTTGTTTTTTATTTTACATTAAAAGAAAAAACTTGCACATTTCATTATTTTCACTAAAAAATTTACTGACATCAAAAATACTAAACATATGTAAATCAAGCAAAATCCGATCTCAAAAGAATTATGTAAAAATTTATGTATAGTAATTATCTTGAAATAAATTATTATACCTTCACTACTATTTATGTATTGTATCTGCTCTAGAAACAACATATTTTTAGTTCGGCTTTAAGTAAACTGGTTTTCTTTAACCGTTTTTTCAAGAACTTGGGCGATCTTTTTTCTGCTTAAATATCATTTTTATGTCAGTACTATCAGAGCATTATCTCATTTTATCCCAACGGGTCGAAAACGAACTTACCTACATTATCATCCCAAAGGGTCGAAAATGACCATTCTACTTATTTCCTTCTCAAACATATAGACAAAGTCCTTGAGAAACAAAAATGCATTATTCCCTATAACTATACAAGCAAGATGCTGAGCAGGTATAAAAATAACGGGTTTAGTCAGTGTGCGTTGTGTTTTTGAACTGACAACTTGTGCGTTTTTTTATGCGATCACCATGTCGGAGAAACTTCGTTGGTAAGTCAACATTTAATTTATTTTTATTTGCGAATATTTATGTTTTTCACTAGAAAACAATATTGCTTACTTTATGCACAGATTAATTTCCACAAAATAATAATAAAAAAATTATAATATAGCGCCAAAATCAATGAGTTCGTTTTCGACCCGTTGGGATAATGAGAAATGTTTGCTTTGCAGGGAAAAATGTCTGACTACTGTAGAGGTTTTGAATAAGATCGAGTTACTTGAAAAATATGATTTTCCTGATGACATAGTCATCTTACCGCCCACAGACACTGGTGTTGAAACAGACAAAGATTCTAGAGATGAGGATGAATACGACCTGAACAGATTAAATCACAATCAGTTGAGGGCCCAAGCTGAAATTGGCATCTCAAACTCTGATATTGGGATTGAAGAAGAAGTCAATCAGCTGTCAAAGAAACTAAAAAGGATGAATTGGATCTCAGATGACTCGGAAGATATTAATTTTATAGAAATTACAAACCAGGAAACATACATCCCCTCATTAACATTATTTGAGCATTCACAGCCGATCGATTTTTTCAATTTATTTTTAAATCAAAAAAATTTAGAAGACATGAAAATCTTCACAAAAAGTTACGCATTCCAGAAAAATTAAGGATTAAGTATTAGGTATTGACTAATCAAAAAGTAACTAATCACCCTTCAGTCAAACGTAAATTCTCTTGAAAAATAATTTCATTAAGTCTGGATGATATAGAAGCTCTGTCTCTGAAACTCTCATGAAAAAATCTGAAAAATTCTTACTTTAACAAAAAAATATATATAACCATATTTTCTCTAATATACGAAATAGAAGAATTCATTTGTTTTCTGGATGTATTTCTAAATATCATATCTTTAACATTCAATATTACTATCGCTCTTACATTAACTTCATATGTAATACCTCAAGAATTTAGTACGCGCATGTCGCATTGTGATGATAAAAAAATACATTACTAAAATGAGACTTCGAGTCATCTTCTAAGATGAATATTCCTACATATTATTTTTATTGTCGTTGTAGGATGTTATTTATAGTGGTACAGTGTACGTCACACGTAAAGACTTTGTCTAAGTTTTATACCCAGCGCAGCATCGCAAAAGAAAATCCATTATTTTTATATATACATTAATCGTCGTACTTTTTCAAATAATATAATATAGATATAATGGAGTTTTACAAAATCAACGTCGACTCAATCAATAATATAATATGGTTATAAAGAAAGATTGTTTTTCTTAAGTAGTTCTTGTCTCTTATCTTATCACATTTCAATTTTCCTCGGCAGAATAGGGCAGAAACTAGTCTCCTCAAATCAAAACTCCCCTGCGCCATCGAGTCACCTTTTTCTATAAGTTTGCTGATCCTCATTGCTGTCGTTGTTGTAAGAACGGATCTTATTATAATCTTTTTTATCACTTAATTGAAACTGATTTTTCCACATTCCTCGTATACATTAAATCTTCTTTAAGTTATATAAAGTAGGTACTGTTTTACAAGCTTAAATGGTTAGCAAATTTGGGATATTTAAGTATAAGAAGAAAACACTTATAAAGATTGTAAAATATCCCTTGGACCTAAATCACAATATCATATAATATTCATTAACTTTCTGGAGAGCAATTTCGTATTAAGTATACGGTAAAGTTGTGTTTTGAGTTTAAAATGTTACGTAGCAAATGTAAATATTGTTCTTCATATGTATTTTAACAATATTTAAAGTTTAAGCAAAGGAAATGTATAATTAAATTGATATTCGTTGTTCTATACCTCTAGGTAGTTAGGCACTAAAACTTATCGGTCTAGTCGAAAACTGATTTCTTGGACTTTTAGTTTTGAAAAATATAAAGTACCGTACATAGTGATTGAAAACTGTTCCAAATTATTGTTATTACTGACAATAAGACGATTCTTACAAGGATCATTACAGCTGAAGGCCAATACGATCCCAGAAGAAAACATTAAACGATATCCAAACGATAACACAACTACAATATATCCTCGATTTTTCTCATAAATTCTGCATTCGTCACGTTAAAGATATCAACTTCTCCAGCCAGACCATTAAACATTTGAATAGCTCTTCCCACTGGGGAGTTTGCCAATATGATTGTTCTGCTTTGAGGTTGGTAAAAAAATCAATGATGTTAATAGTTACTGTTTCAAAAATATCGGAAATTAGAAAATCTTATTATAAACACAGCTATACTTACATTCGTCTTGTAAAATATATTGGATACAATTAATGAATTAACAACTTCGACATTATCTTTGTCTTCTCTGCAGATAATTCAGAGAGTCAAAATTAATCAGAAATCTGAAAAATGAATATTTTTATTCATAATTTAAATATTTCCTCTCATAATTGATATAACATAACTAAAAATCAATAATTTAGTGTTAGAAATCATTTGTTCTCGTTCAAAAACTCGGTTAACCAAACCATTAAATAAACATGCCAAAATCTATTATTAAATCTACCAGGGGAAATTTATGTAACCCATGATTATAATGCATAGAATATATTATATTTATTATTATGGGAAGAGAGTATGTGATAGTTATTATATTTAAGTACAAAATTATTGCAATTAATTTTCAAATTATTATCATTTCACATAATGAAAATAGTGTCAATAAAATAATAATTATCTGTACATTAAATTTATTAATCTACAAAGCACTCAAATTGAGTGAAATTCTATTTAAATTATCAATTATTTCATAAGTTTCTGTCACACTATTTTTTGGCTTCACCAGAGCACTAATTTCCGTGAATGATAGAGAAAACCCATCACAGTGAGCCAACAAACATAATAATAGACAAAATGTTAATCAAGCAGTATAATAGACAACAAACACAAACAGACGCAATTATCAAAAAACACAAGTCAAAAATACATTTTTGAATAAATCTAGAGCAATTAATAAATAAGTCCAATGCTTTGTTGATCAAGTAACTCTTCTCCAAATTTATTCTTCCTTAGGTTGGATAGAACAACAAATGTCCTTGCAATCTCTCAACGTAAAAAAAATATCTTAGGTCAAAATATGTACATATTTATGTAATAATAGCAATATTAAGTACATGACATTATAAAAAATATCT
Source organism: Athripsodes cinereus (assembly GCA_947579605.1). NCBI lineage: Eukaryota > Metazoa > Arthropoda > Insecta > Trichoptera > Leptoceridae > Athripsodes > Athripsodes cinereus. The sequence goes on from OX388310.1 coordinate 21,700,965, forward strand.
CTTATATTTTTGTAAGTATACATTATAATATTATTACAATATCAAATATTATGGAGTAAATCTGTGATAATAATGAATTAATTAAGTCCTTTACTAACATATGTGTAAATTACTACAAGTAATGGAAATCCTTTATTAAATTACATAGAGATAATAGATATATTGTGTACGAAATAGATACCTAATGAAGGTAGGCACTATCGATACTAAGTATTGTATATTTGGGCAAACTAGTCACGTATATAGTTATTGAGTAGATAAGTATATAATATGTATGTATGTGATCATTATGATTAACACTCTATGATATGCTTTGGATTTTTTATAAATAAAAGCAATTAGGAATAATGAATACAGTTAGGTATGTTATTTTTGTAGTAAAATTGTCGCTCTCCTCGATGTTGTGGGTCATGATCTATCAGTCTCTACTACATGATCGATTATAGTTTTCTAGTCACAAATCACAGTCTTTATTGCTCTTACCACTGTTAATCTAATTAAAATTTAACTCAAAATACGTCTTACTGTAGTTTCATGGCTTGTTTAGCTTTGCAAACCACAACTATTTTTGCTGTTTTGTGGAATAATTTTCAATTCCTTATCAATTTATGATTCTAGGTAATTTCTGTTTCGTGGTTCCACTAAAATTAAAAAAAAATATCTTGTAGGCATCTTAGTATCGTAAAACTATTGTCCTAAAAAATAGACTGTCTTGCCTCAAAATATCTGATATTAGAAAAAATAACTAGTTAATCGATTTTGATAGTCTTCAATTATTTTGTCATCTAAGTGAGAACCGCAGTAAACGCAAGGATAGATCTATTGTGATAATATGCAATTTTATGTTATGACCGAGTCGAGATTAAACCCCATGAAAAGGAGAAAAGATGGAAGGATAGCTGATCCTCGGTGCCATAAGAGAGAATAACTTCCGAAACAACAGATTAATGATCTACTACACGAGGAAGAAGAAGAAGAAGGAAAGGAGGTATGACAAGAGAATTTTCTCCAATGCATATCTTGGAGTGCTATGTAGAAAACCACCCAGATATTTTGTTTATATGAGTGTGCTTGTGTTTACAGATTAATAATATATTTATCAAGGTGGTCTGAGAGTAATATTAAGTTTACCCTGTCGTATAATCAGAACACACCTGAACATATTAACGCAACCTTCCCGACAATAATATCTGTTTGATTACCCCAGAATCGATTAGAGCCTGATCTGGAAACCCTGATATTATTATCATAAACCACAATTCATCCTGACTATTTCACTAGTGCAGGGATATATCCTTAGTTTTGCTTCCGAAATGAATAGGAACTTTTTTGTTCCAAAAAAAAATGCAAGTTGAGCTGGTAGAATAAAATTCTGCTATAAGTTCTCGTACTTGAGTAAATTCAGTATTACTTGATTTCATAAGAGCACAAAAAGTAGATATGTAAGGTTTAGCTATATTTTAATAACGTGTAGGTCAGTAAAAATATAACATAAAACTTGCTACACGAAGTTGACCAGAAAAAATAAATTTTAAACAACCTTAATAAGGCAGCTTTTAAAAAAATTATTTGAAAAGAACTGTCTTTTTATCTTAAACAATACGAAAACCTACAAAAGTCAGTGGGACGCTGCCTTAATTGTATTAAAAAGGAGTGAATAAATATACTGATTAATAATAATTGAATAGGTTCTTATACTCCGCTTCCGTTGAAATAAAATTCTCCTGCTTCCACTAAATGTATATATTTATGCTCCATCACTACATTGAATCTAGTTTATGTGAGATTATAACGTATGTGAGGATCTCTTGGCTAAAGTCTCTTCACAATTATGTATCACTTTCCGAAGGATTTTAATTATATTTTAAATATTTTGAAACGATCTAATCTAAATTTATTCCCATAATTTATACTAGTCGCATTGATAAGTTATGGCCCATCAAAGTTAAACTAATATTGTTAAATATACTTTTCATCCTTCACTGGATTTTTTGAGCTCCGTGAGTTCCAAATTAGATTCTCAAGATATTTGTCTTAATTTCAAATATAAAAATAAATGTTAATACTTTTTGGTCTGTCAATGTATGCAATAAGACAAACTACATATAATAATCATGCGGTTCGTCTTCTCCGTGTCAAAAAATAAGATTTTTGGGTTGATGGCATACTTTATTGTGAAGTTTAATTCAATTTTACTTGATAATTTTTGGAAAAGAGTGGAAGACCTATTCCATTCTGGGGAAATTAATGTCTTTAGTTTTTTTTATTGACTTGTATTTCCAGTTTTTGTTTATTTTTATTTGGTCCCTACGAATCATTTTCTAGCGTTCTTTTTTTATGCTGTTTCTAAGTCGTATTCGTAGAGAATGTTTCAATAAAATAATATTAAATGGAAAAGTCACAAAACAGTAGTAACTTCTTCGTAGTTTTTTTTTACTGCGGATCAACATTTTCCTATAAATTTTCTCGTAATATTTTATTGATATATTAAATAAATATCTTTAAATTTAGTATCAGAATATACGGTGTATCTTTCCTAGATACTTTTTTATGAATCACATTTTTAGTTCATACTTGGTATCTTACTCTATAACCTAAATATAATCGAAATGTCAATGAATTAGTTGATTGCGTTACTGGTCATCTTCATATTGTATTTCCAGCTTATTTGTATAATCTGATATCAATGGTAGAATGATATTGGTGTATCTTTATTTTGCATTGAGAACAAATAATCTTGTAGAGAAACACTTTCAAATTAAATACAATCAATTTAATTACAAAGGAGTGATCTCTTCCAACCAACTCATTTATTAATTTATTCTCTACTGTAGATATACTGTAGTGAGCAGGCAACACTTAATTAGTATTGTGGTCAGCCTGGATGACGTCAGGAATCGTCAGTGATAAGAATAATAATCACAAATCAAAAATCATTCTAGTTCTCTCTGCCTGGCTGACCACACATACGTTTACATTCTCTCTATAAAATCTAATGTAACATAATTCGTAATTGTAAAACTGTTTTTAATAATAAATCATCTTTAGTAATAATCGCGAGTTTCATTACACACATTTGGTAAGTCACTTTCTAACCTTCTGATTTGGAGTCAAGCAATATATTATCATTACATTTCCCATCTTCATATTTGTTACCTATCTGGGATCTTCACACACTCATCTACTGTAATCACTTCAATACTACAAGCAAGTTTTCACATTGACTCAATCATGATATATTAGGTTAAACCAATGCTTAGGGCAAGTTTATCGCAGAAGCGCGATTTCTTCAACATTTTTTCATTTGACAATATACCTACGCATAATTTATGCCATGAAAACCAGAAATATTTTTTGCGTGTCGATGAATTCGGGTTATTAAAAGCTCGGCATTATTTTGTGCATTTTTTAAAGATTAATACATAAAATAAGACCGTAGACGGAATTTAGAATGGTCTTTCGCCTTTTTATTTTTTTTAGCTAATCACCCATATTTGAGCTAATCATGATGTAGCATGTCTCAAATTAATTCAACAATAATTTTTCTTGATTAAATTGGAGCACAGGGGACAAAACAGCGTCCTCAATTCGGAGCAATTTTGGGCCAATTGGAGCCATCTCTTATGACATCCCTAGCGCTCTAATATTGTTTTCATATATATATTTTGAAATAGGGATATTAAGTCCACTAGGTAAATATTTTTAGATGTTGTTTTATACATTCTGTTTGCCTTTTCATTTTAAATATTACAATATATTATTATTATAATCATCCACTGTTGTATTTACTAAGCACATATACGTTAGGTATCACGCCATTGTACTTCACTTTTATATTATGATAATTCATATGCACGTGCAGGGCGTCAAATTTTAATATACCAGTTCTTTAATTTACTCATTAATTTGTCAGAAGACTCAAAACAATATTGTTTTGTGTAATGTAGTGTCTATACAAACTCATTCACCATAAGACACATATAGGTACGATATAATTTGTAGTTCGTACATTTATAGCTGTTAGAATGTATAAGTGACAAGATGTTTTCCGTCAACCTCTAGTCTAACTATTCAGTATAAGATAACTTCTACCTATGTATGTACATATCGTGAAGGAGTAGGATTATATTATTATTATTAATAATATAAGGGAAACTGTGGTTGACTCTCGATGCCTTATAAAATATAATCTTTTCTGATATTTAGATTTATGTCTAGAACCGTCAAATTAACACACTTGAAAATAAGAAGTCTCAATCAATATTATCACACGAAACATAAAATTATTGATATAATCCCTTACTCTGTCTTATCATCCGTAGGCCAATAATAATAATAATAATAAAAAAAACTTTATTGCACAAAAAAACAACATATGAAACAATTCAATTTCACTTTACAAAAAAAAATTGTGCAATGGGCGAGTATATTATGAGCCAATATATTTTAATTAAATTTTTATGTCAATTAAAGTTACCATTTTTTTTTCAAGAAGAGAGCCTGAAAACCTGGCATGAGTAATTATAATTGGGGCTGTAGAAGGGAGGAGTGGAAGGGGTCAAGTACCAGTTAATATGGAGCGACCAAACTACGGAGGCCACACAGAGTTCACTACACGGGGCCTTGTACATGGCGGAAGATCGCTCACGGTGGAGACAGATGATCCACAGAACGAGGCATGATGGTCAAGATCTTCAGGATTGAGGGACCGACGGAGATGATAATAATGAAAGTTTTCATATTATAAGAATGTTTTTTTTCTATAAGCTACTACATACAAATTAATACCGGGTCTCTTCCCCATACCGTCTAAGTCTAGACTCTTTTCTGGTATCTTACACGCGTAGAATTGGAGTTCTTGGAAATAGTTTGTCTAGTCTCAAAAGTGCCAAGTATAACAGCGTAGTTTTACTGTTTGGAAGATTCTCGATAACATTGTGCTAAGCAAAAAACAGCCGATTTTCAAATTATAATAAAATGTCATTTTTTAGGTACAAGGTAGTGATTAGTTATAGACGAAGATAGTGTCGGGAGTATTCCCCTGTTTTCACCCGGTGCCTATTTATCTACTATTATATATTAGATATGAAGATATACTTAGAAAACATAGATAATAATGTTGTAGATACCTATCCAATGTCTTATCTTGCAGACACTTGTCACACATTGTCACATTATTATGAATAGGTACTTATTATTTTATGTATTACAAATATGTTATTTCTAAATTTAGTCTAATTAAATAAAAAAAAGAACAATAACATAATATTTTATATCACTCGTGCTAAACTGCCATTTTTGTGTGCACAACTGTGATTTAAATAATTTTTTCGAGTTTATTGTAAGACTTCAGCTATAAAACTTATGATATTTAAGCTTTATTGCTGGAGTCATTTTTAATATCTGTTAAATACACACATCATCACTTGCCCTTGAACACTCCTCCCGGGATCACAAGTAAAAAAAAACCTCCTCCATTCAAAGCGTCCTTGCATCAGTTGAGTTACCTCACCGCACGACCTTCCTCTATCCATCAATTTTCTCGGCAAAGACAATGTTGTTATTCACATTTTCGGAGCATATGGAGAATCAGTAACTATACTATTTGTGAATATGCCAAGATTATGAACATACGTGGACAAATAGTGAAATGTATTGGAAAGAAAAAGTGATCACTTTCGGTGTCCATGCACAAAATCGACCAATTCCGCCATTCTCACTGTCACGATACAAAGACCACCAATCAAAAAACATTAAGTGAAGACTGTAGATATAAACTTAAACTAGCTTAGAGTTGATTTGTAAACCTTGAGACACCTTTCTCATTTCTTCGGATTGGATTTTGCGTAACATCGGTTTTTGTAAATGCTGTTCTCCGATCGAGATATCTAATTGGTTTTGTCATCTTCGCTTTATACTCAAACCCACTTAAATAAGTAAATATTTAAAAACCTATATTTCAGTCTCATGAATTATAATTATTTGTAACCTTCCTAATACAAATAAAATATCGTCATGTTTACTACACTTCAATTAGTCTTGTCCTTTTTGTATATGTAAATTTTCATATTACAGAATATTATGAACATTTCATATTACATGAACAGCTTGATCACTATTAGGACACTTAGAATAAGAAACTGCCTTCCAATACCCCTGTACCATAAAGACATCTCTCAGAGACATTATGCTTACCTAGGTATCAAATACTTCAATGAACTACCAAATGAGATAAGAACAATAAATGATTTCAAAAAGTTCAAGAAAGAAATGGTGAAACACATAAATGTTGACGTGGTTCCTGGTGGTGTGTAGTTTCTGGTGTTGTTATGTATATTGAATATATCTGTGTGTGTAATTAAAAATATAAATAAAGTGTAACTAAATGCGTATATATTGAATGTGTAATTAATAAAGATGTAATAAGTGTTATAAGAATCTTCGAGCAATTAAAAAGAAAAAACTTTTAAAGTATGTATTAAACTGGAAAATTGTTTAATTTAAGTATACTATATCGTTTCAGGGAATGTATCCCCCTTTACACAAGACTTGTCTTTTTAAGGGTGATTTAAATATATTTAGTGCAATGTTTAATAAATTTATGTAACTACATATGTTTCTGTGAATATTTTTGACATTATTATTATTAATATAATATACATATTACGTATTAATCATTGTAGTAGGTTTACTGGAAGACATTGCCTCAAAGCAATATGAACGACTTTTGTAAAAAAAATAATTGACAATTAAGTGTTTATTATTATTGTTATTATTATATTTTATAACACCATCAATCCTAATAAAAAAGTTCTAATAATAATTGACTTCACTGTTACTAATATTTTAAGACACATCTACCAAGAATCTGCTGGGAAGCATTAGAAATATGAAAATTAACTCGTAGCAATTCAGTTATTAAACATATGTAGGTTTTCAGACCCCCTCAGCTAATTTGGAGATGTTTATTAATCTCAAGGTGGCTTCATTAGTAAGCGCCACCTTAACATATTATACAGGTTATATACAGCATACATCTCCTGTAATAATTAAGAACCACACTTCGCATAGGGTGCTGACAGTCATAATATTCTAACACGACGAACAATAAATTATATTATATTTACCTGATAATTTAATATTTACTTACACGAAAGAATCTACAAAAGCGTAATGACGCCACAGTTATACATAAATAATTATAATACTTATATTTAAATGCGTGTGCTTTGAAAACAAGCGTTTTGTGAGGGTATTAGATCTTAGGTGGTACATACAATTGTGCTTGTCACAAATGTTACTGTGCATCAAAGCACTCAGTAAAGATCTCAATTCTTTGAATTACAGGAGAAACGATGTTCTGAAAATATCTAATGATAGTTAGCAAAAAAGAGCGATTTTCTTTTGTCCACAAATTTTGCCGTTGTTAAGAAAACAACATCAGCAGGGCTACTCTTGACATAATATAAATACGATCTTAATCTAGTCTTGATCTTGATCATACGACGCACGAAGGGACTATGGTCAAAAACACCGCGCTACCGCTACTGCGCGATCGGTTTCCACGTATTTTTGCCCAATAGTCACTTCGCGCGTCGTATGATTAAGATCAAGATCGTGTTTAGATTTCCTCAGGATTAACCCTGCAGAGCATCGGAAATATCATGGAAAGAGATGTCTTAAGTGGTGCAGCGATTCAAAGAGTAGGCTACAATCGAGTCGTGTTGGTTATCCAATAAAACTGACAAGGGCAGATTATTTCTAATGTGTGTGATGGAAAACTTTGAAGTGACCCAAAGTCCTGGAAATACTAATGATTAGAGATTTCTCGAGAACTTTAACACAATAATATAACTTAGCCTAACTGCCGCAAGTATTCAATATACACTCTATATATTTTATATCAATAGTGTGACAGCGATAGGTATATTTAAAAATATCATAGCGGAAGTTTGAATGTCCGGGCGGTGAGTAGGTATCACTCAAAAATGTTCAAATTCATTTAATATATTTAACAAGATAGAAATACGTATTCCAAAAAATAAGTATTTCAACGAACATAATTTGTCTCTTTTTTGTTACGTAGAAATAAATACACCCACATTAAACCTATTTAAATTAGGTTTCATGAACAATGATTGCTTACTTAATTTAAACTATGTAGCGTTTGTAATATTATAAAGTTTTATTTAAATAAACAGTTGTGCGATACAAAGTTGACCTAGTTAAAATGAGACGAATAAAATTTTTAAGGGGTTCATAATGTGGAAGCAGACTATGAAATTATACGAGTTACAATACTAACAATTATAATATCCTAGATAATGCCATCATTATGGAGGTAAAGTTACTCAATACCTTAAGCCGCTCCTGTGTCACGATTCATATTAAACACTCTGTAATATTATGTACATACCTAATTCCTACCTGTTCAATAAGTACACCTCATATTATTATATGTACCGACAAAATATTTAAAGGAATACATAATTATTATAATCATTTTACACACACGTGTAATTTTAAGTACCAGTAACATTTTTTGAGATTATTAGTTAATCTAAAAATATGTGTGTATGTTAACACAATTTTTTTCTTAAATTTATTCTTCTTCTTCTTCAAGTGCCTTGTCGGGCCCCCCAACATTGGCGATCACCTCGGCGAACTTCCACACTTCGGATGCCGGTCCACTCTCTTATCTTTCGCAGCCAGGGTATCTGTCTCCTACCGGGTCCTCGGCGTCCCTCAATTTTTCCCTTCAATATCAGTTGGAGAAGATAGTAGTTTTTCCCACGCAGTGCATGACCTAGATGTGAAACCTTCTGGACCTTGATTGACAACAGTTCCCTGTCAACTCTAGCTCGCCTCAGGACTGCTGTATTGGTAACCATGTCGGTCCAGGGGATTCTGGGTATACGGCGATGGAGCCACATTTCGAATGCTTCCAGTCTGTTCATTGTATTGACTTTTAAGCTCCATGTTTCACATTCATAAAATAAAACAGACCATGTATAGCGTTTGATTAAATTTATTTGCAAAAGAAAACGAATGCTAGTTAGTTACTTATATAATCAATGCATTATTTTCTTATTGTTTATATTCAAATATTATAATAAGTTTTACATAGTATAAACCAAAACAATGTCACGTCAACATCAGAAGACTTGGCGTGTTCATATATACATATATAAATAATCATGATTAAAGCCCTCTAAATAAATGGAAATAATAATAAATGGAAATAATAAATATTTCTTTATTCAATCAATATCATACAAACGTTGAAATAAATAAAATAAAAATAAAAAACATCTGGACTGGGAATGTTCTGACAGAACATCTAGTGGGAAATCATCACCGATACATTCAGGATCACAATTTGAGTCCAGCAGGCTGTGGCATTAATCATTTTTGTCATCGTCACGAACTACTTCCTCAGAAAATCTATTGTTGTACTGCATCTTAGGCTTCCAATATTTCTTGTTAGTTTTACTAAGGTTATGTAAGGTTTTCTAAAAGTTTGTACTATCAGTTTAATTGTGATTTTATTCTCAATTTATTGTGATTTATTATGGGTGACAAATTTTATATGTATGTCTAATAATTTTATGTATACATACTCGTACATCTTCTTCCCTTTGTATAGTTTAGTCTAGGGGCCCATTAAGACTAGACACTTCTTTGAAGTAATTGTATAATTTATTTAATGTTATTTGTCTTGTTTTATCATGTATGTAGCGTACTAAATAAATTATCTTATATAGAATATAAACATAGATATACATTGTAGAAACCATAAACACTTTTTGGTTAACAAGTCATTCTCTGGAAATTGTATATGGTGAAAATAAATTACTTTACTTAGTTTAATTAAATAAGTTTTATGACTCTTTTCGGTGTAAAAAGTTTTGCTTGAGTCGTCATATTGTTTCTGTAGTGAAGACAAGACATAATAAAGGTGTGGAGGCTTTATGTTCACCCACGTTTCCCGGTAATATTTTTAATACGGTAATTAGGGTCATTTCAACTTTTGAGATATGTGTAAAACCGTTGAAAACTTTGTAGGGAAATTAGTAAGCACGGTAACAGAGGCGGCTGTGGTTGAAGTCATAACTGGAAAGGACATACATGATATTATTATGTTTTACAAAAAATAATAATAAAACTTTTAAAGTATTTTTTCAAATTCCCACACCAAGGACACATTTCAGGAGTCAATGTATCTCATGAACAATAGGATCATTTCACCTTCTTTTCGTCTTGAAAATCTCTGTATTTTTGAAAGTTTGTAGATCGTGTAATATATTTATTTGTATAAACAATAAAATTAAAGATCAGTTTACGAATAGAAAAGTATTCTATCTTCATTATACGAATTTTAATTATATTGTAATAGCAATTAACCCCCTTGAAAGTATTCTTGCTCAGGTATATTTTTCAATTCCTTTCAGTTCCTTATTTTATTGTTTTTTTTTCACAATATTTGTCTTGTATGATTCATCTCTATAATAGTTTTGTAAATATTATTTATTGATTTGGCTATAACATTGTGGTAGTTTCTAAACATTATTTCGAATGTTTGGAGTCAAAAAACTTTACTGATACCGCTAAAAAATATTAAACGCAAAAAGGTGTCGACAGGGAACTTGTCATTTTCAAACGCAATATTTTACATAATATTTTTTAGGGTGAGTACTGTGAGTAGTAAAGTTATTGACTTCAAACATTCGTAGAATTCTTTTTATATAACTTACCTTCGATCTGAAATTTTTTTTTTTTTTTTATTTATTTATTATTCCAATAGAGCATATAAAATTAACATGAAAAACAATATAATGGAATATATTGCCCCACTAGATTAAAATCTGTTCTGGGGCAATACTAGAAAAAAAATACATATATCAAAATACAATTTTTCAAATATGACTTAAAATACAATTCTTTTATGTAAACTTGAATAATTGATGATTCAGTATACTCGAAAAAAAAATCTAAGAAATAATATTTTTGTTTGAAATCAAGTACGACTGCCAAGTCGGACCTGGATTTGTGAAAACATATTTCATGTTTAACGTCGTTGCTGAGAAAAAAGCTTTGCATCATTTCGTCTCTGAAATTAAATCTTTATTTTTCCCATTCATTTTATTAGCAGCACTGAATTGTAGAAGGACTTCTGATAATTTCAGCTTAATATAGTGAAATATGATTCATAGTCATCAAAGGTAAAGGTTAACATTTTAATATGAGCTCATTAACTGTTTAGTTTCATATTTCAATAAATACATTTCTCATTTGGTTCTCTTTGAGTCAAAGCTTTTTAGCAACATTAAAGGTGAAAATTAACTTGTTAAAAAAATGTTGAATAGAAATCATATTTATATTAACTCAATTTCAAACTTTTTGAATAAATTGGTCAACTTTTTATAACAGAACCGAGAACGGTTAGAAAATAATAAATTGCCAAAATACTAAAAACGAATCTGGTATTCAAAAAGAACTATTTGTCGAAGAAGCCTCGATAACAGAAAATTATTTTATGTTAAATAGTATGTAAAGAACCTATCAATTATTCTTGTAAAAAAATATAATTAGACCAAATTATTCCTTTGAATTTTTTTACATGAAGAGAAACTCATCTAATGTGTTTTTGATGTGTAAACGAAAACTAGTTGTATATTATTATCTCTTGGCTTATTTGAATTTCAAACTGAATATTTCCATTTCGTTTATACTTAGTCATTCCGAATGGTTCAAAAACAACTACCGATGATGTTTACTAAAAGTCAAAAGTATCGTTAATCTATGTGGACTGACATTATCTAAATTAACTGCCAAAAGTCATTTTCATCAGTCAACTCATATGTACGTACGAGTAAATTGATCTAACTGACGCCATAAAAGTTATATAATTACAGAAGCATCCAACGCAAAAGTTAGAGAACTTGAATGTTAGATCTTATTTTAACTGCTTTACTAGTATATTTCTACAATTTAATTTCTAAGAGTTCTTCTTTTTTATTATCCTTATTGGAGGTTGATGAAAGAATGATTTTTTTGCAATAAATTTTGTGATTTTCTCCGATATTCAGACTGTAATTTGATGAAAATACTTTTAATTTAAATATCATAAAATGTTTTTGCTTATTGTCCCAATAGCCCGCCCGTGAGGACAATTTTGGTTTAAATGTGTAGATAAGTAGGACTCCTGAGATATTCGGGTGTGTGTTGGGTCTCTCCTGTATTTCCATTTTTTTGATGATCTTCTTAGTGAACGCAATGTGGGCGATCTTGTCTTCTCTTAAAATCTTCATAATTTATCTAAACATATTTTTTTAGGAACGTAGAAATACACAGCAAACTTTGAATTGCTTGTCTTCAGATTGAAGATTCCAGATTATACCATCAAGCTTACAACCACCAACCTGTTTATACCACTAATAATACTACTTCTATACCATCACGACACATCCCACAATTGGGGGTGGAATCGTAGATGTTTATTTTCTTATACGTGAGTTATAGAAACACCTGCCTTTAATAGGACACTCATAAACTTTCAAAATAAAGGGGATGGCTTATTTATTCACTGTGTCGGTGTTTAGGTACTAGAATTCCATATCGAAATAAATAAAACAAGCGTTTTATTCTACTTTTGATTTATTCGATGAGAGAGACGTCTTTCGTCTTATAAGGACATTGTCAATCTGATTTTAAAAGACGAAAGACGTCTCTCTCTCATCGAATTAATCAATAGTAGAATAAAACGCTTGTTTCATTTATTTCGGGATGGCTTAATCTTAACCGGAGATTTGTGTATAGAATCTTTATTTTTTAAAGTTTACTTGTTTTATATTTTTAGAATTAGTGTTTATCAAAAAATGATACATTATATTGTAAAAAATGGATTTAAAAATTAAACAAACAAAAACAAAATGTAAATATGTACTTTAATAGAATCAGTTAAAGTAGGTATTGCCCTTGGTAAGATCTTTCAATTAACTATGATACAAATGCCTTAGTATATTTCCTTCTCCTTTTTATATTAAAACGTTTGAAGCAACTTTTTATGATCTAGTTACAAGTATGCCAACATATTGTGAAGTAATACATATACTACCTAAATTTAACTTTTAAACATGTTTAAATTTTTTTTAACAATAATATTTTGAATATATACGGGAGGTAAAATAAAGTGCTTTGTATGAAATATTTATATTTTCTTTTGTTCTTTATTAAAAACTCACTGATTATGCCTAAACAATTATAAATAAAAATGAAATAGGTTCTTTACAATCACGAGATTTCATTGAAGATAGGTGATATATTATCTCGTCGCTCAATTTATTTATTTTTAATACATTAAGTTTTTCGTATTTCGAGAACATAATGTCATGAGCCCGTACAAAGGAAATCAAAGATTTTTAATGTCTTATTTTTAATATTTTACGATTAGGTATCTGCTTTTTACAGGACACTGTGAAATTAACAAAAAAGAGTAATGGACCTATGTTATAACGGATTTTAAAAAAACCTCTCCGCAAAATAACATTCACTTTTTTGAATTATGTAATATACCTATTGCACAAAACGAGTTTATCGATATATTACCAGACTTTCTAATGAATCTTTTATTAGATGCAATCAAAGGCAATAAGTCGTGAATTTTCAAATAAATTTGTCAATATATCTACTAAAGTGAGATAATTCAATGTAGTAATATATACATTGTACACGCTCTCTACCCTTATAATTGTCGAGGATTAAGTATACACTATAGACCATACGAGTTTCTGTTTTATTAACTAGCATTGATTAACTATTGTTCATCTTGTCCACCAATGAAAACTGAAATGAAATAAAACGCTGATTGTGAGGATTTCAAGATCATTCAACTAAATTCATGGAGTAGTGAATAAGCACTGCTTGGATTACTTTGACCCCTGGCTTGATACTTCGCAAAGAATTAGTACTTCTACAAATTTGTTGAGCTCATTTCAAACTATCTGTCATTAAAAATATGTTTCGTGATCAATGTGAACTTTCATAAAATTTGTTGAAGAATTTCCCAGGGTGTACCCAAGAGGTGGGAAGGGGGGCTAATATAGCAGTTCTCCCGAGAAAAATTCCTGGCTAGGACTATATTTCCATGTGACTAATGTAAGGGCGTTAGAATTTGATAGTGTAAAGTGATGCAATTGACGTAAATTATTATACTTGATAAGGGCTGGTTTCCACTTAACTATCCTCATGCTTCAGAAGAGGTTAAAAGAAAAACAATACCAAAAGAAGAAAATGTAAGTAGGCACTAAAACACTTGTATGTTTTTATGTGTACTTCGTGTCACATATTTGTTTCCTTCTTACGAGTATATATTATTGGAGTTATTAATTGTGTGCGGTACACGTGAAGTAAAAAGAAATGTTTTAAAATACTTCCCTGATTTATGTTTGACAAATGAAAAAAGTTTGAGAAATTGCGCTTTGGAGTAATAATATAAAGTTTGAATTTTATAGACGGCACACAGTCATTTTGGAAATAATTGCGAGATTTTGAGTAGATACTCACATTTTCTGAATACTAGAGATTTCATTGACATAAGACAAAAGAGGAATTAATTTTGAAGATATAGTTGACCGATTTCAATAAAAAATAACGATGCATTAATAATTGTAATATTGCTACTTTTCTTAAGTTATTACAAATATATGTAGTTATTTCAAAAGCCGTCCTTTAAAAGGAGGGTGTTAGAAAAGAGCCATGGAAAGAGAAAAGTGCGGAACGAAACAGACGTAAAACTAAAATTACTGATATCGCACAACGTGTCGCAACTCTTATGCAGATGGGCGGGACACATGCCTAGAAGATCAGAATGCTTAAGTCTCTTTCATCTTGGAAACCACGAACGGCAAACAGGTGGAGGGATAGTATCACTCCACACGCTGATGTCTGGATGTAGATGTCGCAGGATTGAACGGCGTTAAAAGAAATAAAGGAAAACTTCGTCCTGGAGTGGATGGGTGAGAAGTAGAGGAAGTTGGACATACAAAGTCTTACAACGTTATTTTAAAACATAATTTCATTTTTTCCTAAAATGCCGCGACGGAATACTCTGAACATGCATGCAGTGTGTGTATATAATATGTACATTAGGTATATAGATAAGCAAATGGCATTTTAAAAATCCTTATTAATGTACGTATACGAGGGCGGTCCGATAAGTACTTAGCCTCTCCGCCTGATGATGTCACTATCACAAGAAAAATATACCATCTTGTAGTGCATTCTTGTGGACAGCCACTGTTGACATTTCAGCTAAATTGGACTTATAGTTTTGTTTTGACCGCGTGTGGAAGCGGGCGGGTCCACGGATTTTATAAAAATGGAAAAAGAGCAATATCGGTCGATGATTCGATTCTTGTTTTTGGAAGGAAAATCGCGCAGCGAAATCAAAGAGCTCTTGGATGCTGTGTACGGTGACTCCTTCGATAACGATCGTCAAAAATTGGTTTAAGAGTTTCGACATGGTCGTACGTCGGTTTTTGACGAGTCACGTCCAGTTGTCTCGAAAACGGCTACCACGGAAGATAACATGACAAAAATCCACGATATCGTAATGGCAGACCGCCGATTGAAGGTGCGTAAGATAGCTAAGATAATAGGCATCTCAAAAGCCCAGATGGATTATACCATTCATGAAATTTTGGATATGAGAAAGCTGTTGGCGCAATGGGTGCCGCATTTTCTCACTCCGGACAACAAGTGCAACTGTGAGACCACTTCAGAGAAGTGTTTGACGCTATTTAAGAGCGATTGAAAGAGTTTCTGCATCGTTTCGTAGCCATTGACAAAACTTAGATCCACTAGTACACACCAAAGACCAAGGGACAGTTAAAACAGTGGATTTTACCCGGCGAATGTGCTCCAAAGAAGGCAAAGACTGTCCTATCTACCGGAAAGGTGATAGTCACCGTTTTCTGGGATTCACAAGGTGTGATCATCATCGACTACCTGGAGAAAAGTAAAACGATTACAAGACTCTACTATGCCAAATTATTGGGCCGATTTGACGCCGAATCGCAGAAAAAACGGCCCCATTCGACGAAGAAAAAGTGATCTTCCACCATGACGATGCACTGACTCACACCTCCGTTGTCGCCACGGCCAAATTGGTCAAATAGGGCTACGGACTGCTACTTTATCCAGCGTATACTCTAGATTTGGCTCCATGCAACTTCTTTTTGTTTCCAAACTTAAAAAAGTCACTTGCTGGGCAGAAATTTGAGTCGAATGAGGAGGTCATTGCCGCCACGGAAGCCTACATTGCGGACCTCGAGAAAACGTATTTTTTAAACTGGTTTAAGAAGTTGTAGAATCGCTGGTTCAAGTGTATCGAGCTAAAAGAAGACTATGTTGAAAAATAAATCGCCACTTTTCCAAAATTTTCGTTTTTTCTTATGTAGGCTAAGTACTTATCGGACCGCCCTCGTATATTATATACTTAGTGATATTTTGATTCATCGAATGGTAGGTACACATCTATATAGAAAATAATATTGAATCGTATCTGTGTTGAATTGATATTGATATCTTGTTTATTAATGTGATTTGTTTTGTTTTTACCTGAATTGTATACATTTAATAATATTTGAAGACTTTATAATTTGTCTACTTTATTATGTGTTGAAAAAGGCTAATGCCTTATATTGCTCAAATAAATAAATAAATCATGCTACTCGCCATTCAGTAAAATAGTAAAATTTAAACACTAGGTTTCGCAATTCAGAGTTTGCTTATTTAATTAAACTTTATACCTAATGCTAATAATATTTCCAGCTTTAGTTAACTGGAGCAATTTAAATATTCAAAAGGGCGCAACCGTTAGTTCACTCATTCACGTTTATTTATCCCTCTTATAAAAGATGTAGGTTTATCTGCATTAAAGTGTTGTGTTGAGAAAATATCACCGAGTCATTGAAATGCATTAAAAAAAGTAAAATGTGTACAAAATATTTCCATGGTTGGAATAATTTTGCATATTATACACTGAATTTCATTCGCTTGTCTTTCATCATCATCATCATCATCATCGCCCTCAACGCTCCTCTCGGGAGCACAGGGCAGAAACCAGCCTCCTCCATTCAGAGCGTCTCTGTGCCAATTGCGTCACCTCTTCCCACGACATTCCTTGCGCTCTGATCGCTTGTCTTTACTTGAAACAAAAAAACAAGAAGTTTCATGAATAAATGCCGTCAAATTTTATTTTAAATGATGAGTTCAAAATTAAATAAGTATCATACCTATACAAAGCTTTTAGTTTTTCACCTTAAACTCAATTTTCGTCAGCAAAATGTATCAAAAAATACATAACAAATATAGACTCAAACGGTATGGATCATACTTAATCATACTTTTTATTTCTTCACCTAGTAAATTATGACAACTTAATTATTCTTAGGTACCTAATAAATATTTCTCAAGCTCTTGAAATTTTCTATAAATGTTTCCTTTAAATTGAGGAATGCAAATTTTTACTGACATTATTGGCAAAAACATTTGGTAATGCGTTTGTTGAATGTAGATTCTGACAAAAATGAGGAATTTTTAAAATGTTAGACGATAAATTGAGTTTTTTCTTAGAAAATTTACTCAAAGATATTATATGTAATTAACAATAACATGACTAAATAGGATAGAAATGAATTAAAATAAGAGGTTTTCTTCGTAGTAACATATATAAATTGAATGCACTAGAGTGGCTGAACTATCATTTAATTTGGGACCGTAGCCAAAAGGGTTACATTGCCGCAAATTGCATGTGCCCATTAATGTTAATGCCTCTCTCTAACTACATCTATATAGACAGTTCATATAAGTATCAAGGCTAATACTATTTTGGCACTTGTAATCTGTAAACTCTGTTAATTAGAACTAATTAATATGAATACTAATTATAGTTTAGTTAAAAAGAATGTTATTTTTAATTAAAAAAAATTAAAATATCTATCTTAGTGTGCATAGATTAGAAATTATCATATTAAAAAACGTTCACCTAATTACCACAGTACTAACTGATTTCCGATAGCCAAACAGATCTTGTGGAGTTTCTATGATTACCAATTTTCCGTTCCCATTTTCAGAAGGCGAAGTCGGTAATGGTCATCATGATGACTGATTTCTTTGTTTTGCGACGTTTTACAACCCTTAAAATTGTCTCAAAGATGTTGGTCTTTAATAAAGTATTTAGTTTGCTTCTGAATATGGTGACACGCGGAGTTCTTAATATAGTAACAACTATTAGGTATAATTCTTTGTGTGATCTAAGGCATTCTCAGTCAGCATCACTAGTAGGAAATGTATCTTTTAATGTCCTTAAAGACATATATAGACCACGGCCACTCAGCCCGGAAGACAACTTTCCTAATAACTAATTCTTTAACTGTTTTCAGACATCATCTAGAATCTAAGCTAAAGAAACACCAGTCGGTTCACGTCCCCGAGGAAGACCACCAAAAAGATGGAAAGACAGCTGGTCTTCAGCATCACAAGAGGCATCAACTTCTGACCTAACAGATCGATGATCTACATTACGAGGAAGAAGAAGAAGTTTTAGAATCTAGATGTTCGGGTGTATAAGCCATTTCATTTTTAATATAAATTTTCAACAGGGGAACAGACATATCAAGAGATTTTGCAATAGTATACAATTATTAAAATCATTAAGTAAAAATGTACATAGACGAGAGAAGTCTTGACATTTTGACATGGAATTAAAAGGGAAAACGTGAAGAATGAACACTCACAATAATGTTGTGAGAAATTTATGTAATTTATCTTATGTTTATAGTAATAATAATATATTATAGTATAGTACTCGTATACGTACAATAGGTAGTTGTTAGACAGGTGGTGTTTAGTAAATAGTACTTTATATTGCGTTATACACCCCTTCGCAGCAGTGTTTAGGCACACTCAGTCATAATGAGAGCTTCTTGTAGGTGAAATTGAAATGAAAATCATGTAACAAATTACGTCGGTAAAAGGTTTTCATCCACTTTTCCCACCTCTTGAGGGTATTTAATAAAGCCTCTAGAATACCTTGACTTGCAGAAGTTTTGAAGGGGCTGTTTAAATAAATATAATATATTATAATTAGACAAACTTTTTCTCTCATCACCAACATTATTATCCTTATGATATATTACCATGTCCATCTTCATTCTACACATGCATGTTTCTACTAACTCTTACACTCCGACTTCATCTTATCTACGATTATTTCATCACGACATATCCCACAAGTGGGGAACCCTGTAGACCAGCTGCATGAAAAAAAAAACACAAGCCTTTGTCTTTGTGCAAAAAAATTAAGACCCTCAGGATGGGTGGCAAACCTCATCGCTGAATTTAAAATGTAAAATGACTTCATTTATTATTTTATTATATTTTTAGACTTATCATCATCATCATCTCGCCCTCAACGCTCCTCTCGGGAGCAGAGGGCAGAAACCAGCCTCCTCCATTCAGAGCGTCTCTGCGCCAATTGCGTCACCTCTTTCCACGACATTCCCTGCGCTCTGATATCATTTTCATAGGAACGGTGTATTGTGAAAGAGGGACACCCGGGCCGACGGAACCCTTGCGGACGGAAGAACAGTGCTCTTTTTGATCAACTATCATTGGGCATTCTCAAAACATGTCCCAGCCAGGACCATCGTCTCTCCTGTATTACGGAGATTACAGGTCTCTGCTGGGTGTGCCGGCGCAGACTTAAAGACGTATACTATTTCATAAATTTTCTAACCGGTTCTTTTCATTTCATGATCACCATAATCACCATCATACCGCTTCCCTTACGGAGTAGGCAGAATGAATCGCGCGTAACTTATTCTTATCTTTGCATACACTTTTCACTTCTGTCACTGCCATACATTTCTCATGCATGCTCTCCTGTTTTATGTGCTCAAAATGTCCCCTTTTTATTTTCCTTCTGCGTATTAAATTTTTCGTATATATAAAGTATTCAATGAACCAGTTTAGGTTCTTGTCTAATAGTTTTTTTTTCAGAAACAAGTAAAGCTTTTTCATTTTTTCTTCTAAACTTGTAGCATAGCGTTAATAATGTATGTTTACAATAAAATGACAACTTAATTGTTAGAAAAAAAGGTTATTAAAAAGGAAATTTCAAGCCTCAGACAAGTGACAAAAATATTATATCAATTTAATTAAAACAGGAAATTTGTTTTCACAAATAGTTTATTTAGAGGTTTTGGTTAAAAAAGGGTAAAAGGGAATCAGAAGAATTATTATCTGAAAGAAACTAAAACAGTTATAAAGTTGCCAGCTATACTTGCATCTGTGAATAGAAAAGAAAACACCAACCACCAATTGCTTTACCATAATTTAGTTTTAATATTGGTTTGTTTTATTAGCCCTGATAGCAGTATGATAATAATATACTTAGTAATTTTAAGAGAGTATTCGATCTCGACGACTAGTCCCGTCTTCACATCGTGTATCTATAACTTATTAGTAGGTAGGTATCTATAACGTACATAATAATACACGGCTCGCCTCCTGGCACGTTACCTATGTAGTTGGTAGTACCTCTTTTCTAAAGCATTCATCATCATTAGCTACCCACCTGTCTTCCGTTAGTTTCACTTCTCCGCTGTGTACCTCTTCCGTTTCCTCAGCCCATCACGATCTTATAAGAATATCATATCTGATAATAATAATTTGCCTTCCTCCCCACACTCGTAATATATTTCTCTTCTCCCTCGTCCTCTTCTCTATCCCATCTGCTCAACCGATATGTACTTAAGAGTATTAACGCCAGATTCTGAACATTATGTAATACATAACTCCTTGTTAATGATAAATATTGTTTCAAGCTTCTTAAAACATAAAAGTTCGAGTGCGGTACTTGAATATTACTACGCGATGTTTTTAATACTTATAAAATAATTTGAGCTTAACGAAAAAATTATAATTAAAATTATAATTTATAATTTTAATTAACGAAATGGTTAAATATAAAGATGTACCTAAAGGTATAATTATGAGTTTGCTGCCTTGTTGATAAAAACGTGAAACCAGAATATAGACATTATATAATATGTACCTATGTAAGTTTTTTTTTTTTTTTTTTTTTTTTTTTTTTTTTTTTTTTTTTTTTTTTTTTTTTTTTTTTTTTTTTTTAAAAAAGATATATCTGGGTTTGTTATAAACCCAAATACAACCTTATACACCTTTCACACTAAGCTAAAAGCTTGTGCCGTGAAAGGGGAGTTTGCCGGCACCTGGGATCGAACCACGGACCCCTTGTTCTGAAGGCCGAGACTCTACCTCCAGGCTACCGACGAACTCAAGTTACTTCGATTATCGATTTTCAGTAACAAGAACTCGATTTATTATCACACTCAGCCTTCAATTTAAATACCTAATAAGCATATTTCTGATGCTATACTAAATGAAAAACAATTTTTAATTTCTATGTAAGTCGAATTTCATATTGACTTTCTGTCATTGATTTGTACCATAGCAATATTCAAATCTTTTTTATCACGTTTATATGAATTTCTATCTCTTTTTATTTGTTCAGGTCAAGAGTACAGTAGTCTATATATTGAATATCAGACACATAATGCTACTTGTACTACACTATTACGACCTTTCTCATAAACGGGACAGTCAGCAGATTAACATTATAATATAGTAAACATACAAATCGTCTCCAATAAAAAATAAATAATTCGATGTTAAGACATTCAAAAGAAAAATTGTAATACGCCGATAAACTCACTTAATTATGTTGAATTTGAATTGATTTTAAAAGCTTTTACAAAGGTAAGTATATCAGAAAACTTCATTAGCCAATGAGATAATTAAATATATTAAAGTAAAACATTATAAAAAGAGCAGTACGTACAAAGTTTCAGAATAAAAGCAAAACATTGTGAAAAATCTTTCTAGTTGAATATTGCAGTACAAATAGTATCAGGACAACGACGTTGAGCATAATATTATTTTCATTAAAATACAAGGGAAAATTACTTTAGTCTAAAAACATTATCTTTTCACATGCAACGTACGATGAGAACAAAATGCAAGTTACATGGAAGATAAACCTACCCACCTGAATGTGTTGTGCTGTATGAATGTCGTAGATTGAACTAAACAATGTGAATTTATAAAAGAGGACGTGTACCTTCGTTTGTGCCTTTGAAGAAAATACAATTATGCTTGGTGCCTAGTAAGTCTGTCCCTCAAGTAACATTATGAAAAATATATTTTGTAACAAGGAATTCATGTTAGTTTGTTTACATCCATGACCTTCTTTTCTTCTTGTTGTCTGTGGTACATATTAGTGATGTGCCGATTATTCGCATTCGCTGAAAAAATTTAACCCGCTGTTTATTAATCATCGATTGTACCTCTCTAATCGCCAACCATGTGTCAAAAAGTCTAATCAATTATCAGATTAGGTAAATATTCAGACTGCAATTGTCCATTTCATTGTTTTCTCCTTTGATTGATACTGTATCAATACATATTAAATTCAACTCGTATCACATGTATGCTGATGATCTCCAACTTATGCGCTAAATTTACTTTAAAAAGCTCTTTTTGCATTCGATTTATTTTTGGCCCGATAAAATATGCCACATTCCTCAACTCCAAGTGGGGCTCATGCCTAATCTCATTCTTCTTTTTCTTTATCACGTGTTCTGTCAGGTCTTCTCGACGTTGACAACCATTTGGGAGGAAATTTCTCTGTCCTGGGCGGCGAAACAGCTCCTCCACGGTTCTGACGCTGATCTCTTTAAATATTTTTTTCTTTTCACTACCATGGTTTACCGTTCAGATCCAAATATTGTAAAATATATCAAAACATCAAATTAAATGGGACTAGAAAGGAAGGGTGGGGGAAAAAGAAATTTGAAAACTCGATGTTTTCTAATAACATTATATAAAAATGATTATAACAAAACGCAATCTTGGACATGAATAGAAATTGGAGGGGGGTAGAAATTTTTGTGAAAATTGGAATATTTACTTAACCTCTTTTAGCAAATCGTGAAAAGAAGAGAGCAAAAATAAAATTTATCCACATTCGCGATTGTCAAAATGAAACATCCGGTACATCACTAGTACATATGAACCCACTGTCCTCCCACCTTCCTATTATTTTTGAAATCCCATTTATGTACCTTTAAACGATATGCCCTTGTTGTTTAAATGTGACCTTTTAAGTAATGAACATTTAAAAGAACAGATGTGTAAACTGTTTTATTTATCCTTTCACTGTTTTTCCAAAAATAAAAAGAAAATTATTTAAAGTAAAACATAAATTTCCGTTTCACAAAAAGCTATTAATTATGTTGAGGCACTTATTTATGAAGTTTATGATTAATGAATTATTGGCCAACTTTTACGTGTTTAATATATTGATAATAATTATAATTTATGTCCGAGTTTGATAATGATTTTACGAGTCGAAATCATGTCATTCAATTATTAAAAAGTTGAAAAAATTTTCTACTGTGTTTTTAATTAATGAATTAATATGAAGTTTTACAAATTAAACGCCAACTCAATCAATAACTACATGCGCCCTTGAGGTGGATTTGTCCACAAAACGGCGCTATTAAAATCATCCGAATATTATTATTATATGATATTTTTTTAAACATTGGTAAATGAATATGTATACGAGGGGTTAGGTATATTGTTTGAAAATGTTTATTTAGTTCAAGGGTGCATATTATAATGATAAGTTATAATATGCACCCTTAATAATATAATTCCAAAATATACAAAAAAAAAGTATTTTGTATGTACAATACATTCCTTCCTTCCAGATAGCTATATTGAAATACTTTTGGTAAGAATTATTGTTTTGAAAAATTACACTACCTCGTGACACAGTCCGTTCTGAGGCGGTGGATCGAGATTATGTTTTTAGGTATTATTTTGGAGATGTATTCAGTCGTTAGCCATATATTGTTAAAGTTTGACATAGCGTTTTACTTTTACTCTGTGATACTTAACAATAAATAGAATATATTGAATGTTATCTTTATGTTTCAAATAACACCACATCATTATTTAAAATATTTATTTGTTTTTATGCTTACACAATTTTTTTAAGAAAACAAAAACGTAAGGTTCATAGTTATTATTTTTTTAAAAAAAAAAAAACAATACTGATTTAAAATACATACCTAATAAAACACACAACTGTCATAAACAGTCATATTCAGTATAAAAACTATTTGCAAATACTTAATAAAATTTGACTTAATAAAATATTAATTGAATTACTCCGTAGGTGGAGTGTTACATGTAAAATCTAGAGATCAAGAAACTAATACGATGCATTCACTAGTTATATGAATAAGTTACTCTTATAAGAACATTCCTATAAACGTATTTAATCTGAATAGTTTGCACTTACGAGTATCTGCAACCTACTCAATCTATCAACCGACTTGAAATGAACGCTGTTCTCATTTTATGAAAAGAAAACTTTCCCGTATCTCAGTTTTGTTTTTTCAGTAAGCAAACTTTTTCAATGAGTCAGCAACCTGTGGATTAAAGGATTTAACTTCTTGAGAAGCTTTATATTATATTCTGAATATTCCACCAGATGGTGTACCGAATTTTTTTTGAAGTGATTATCACGTTATACTTTGATACGCACAAATATTTCAATATGTTCAAAAATATGTGTGCATGTACATTACTTAATATATCCTTTATAGATTCAGTAGCAAAAAAGTAGTTTAAGTAAATTTATGGGAATAAAAATAAACAGAATAAAAATACAAAACACTCAATGAAATTCACAAAAAATTAGCTTCTTGATGAAAGTATGACGAAAAAAAATTATCAATGTTGAAGTGAGGGTGTGAGACAGAGCGAACGTCCGAGAAATACATGGATTGATCACACCGATCAAATTCTTAAAACCTCCGCGTGTTGAGTAAGGGAAATCGGCGTGCGTGTATGAGAAATTGTATGAATGTGGAAGAAGCTAATGTAATATGTTGAGATAGAGCTGTAGGGCTTTCCGTCCTCTCTGCCTACCCTACCTGGGATACGTCATGAGGGCACTGTATAGTATCATAGTGACATTCTCAACAAATTTGTGTAAGCAATCTAAGGCATATTATAATTCATCAGTCGGTGCCTAGTAGGTTTACACTGTGATATCAGCTGATGAAAAAATAAACCATATTGAATAAATCAATAAATAAAAAGTTAAACTATTCTTCTATTTCAGTTTTTACTATTTTATAAATCATATTTATAAAAAAAATATACTTTTTGCTACCCCATCTCATCAAAATTTAAAAAAATTGTAATCACGATAATAATTTATTGCAGTGTAAATTTCAAATTATTTATCAATTTGTTGTTTTCATTCAGAGTAAAGCTAGTAATAAATAAATGTATTTTAAAAGTAGAAATATGTAATTAATTTCAACATTTTTCAATACTATCCATTGAAAGTTTAGCTACAGGTATTTATTATAGTTTTCAAAAACATTGTTATGTTATCTCTCACACTAGAAATAAAATATTTGTACGAGTATTAACTAACACTGAATGGGTTTAACTTGAGTATTATTAAATCAACATTTTTTTAAATTTTATATTTTCCTAAAACTACCTATAAAATGTTAGACACACAATCACGGCAACCCCCCTTCGAGCCAAGGTTGCATACATTATCATTGCATTCTTCTTCTTCTTCTTGTGCCGTATCAGGCCCCCCGACGTTAGCAATCACTCTGATCTGACAATCAGTTTACTACTAAAAAGAGACCTTTTGTTAGTGGAGAACTTCACAGAATTAAGTTTTGGTCCAGTGTGTTATATAAACCCAATTTAACATTTTATTTTTCTTAGTTTTTTCTGCTGTATAAAAATCTGTGCACATCTACGCGAGTATATGATATAATCATATTAAAATGAAATATTTGACATGGACACAACTTAAATGTTGAATGTCCAGTATGTGAACTTTGGTCCAGAATACGCATAAAGGCGTTCTCAGATGTCAACCGTCAAGGTTTTACTATTCTCCGGTGGTTTCAAACGTCTCATTCCAGAATAAAGAACGGCGAGTATAATAAAAATAATAACATAATACAACATATTATTCTTCTATTATTTTCACAATGCTTTTGGGTATAGCCCGAATAACATAGCAATTTCATTATTGTGTCAAATCAAAGAAACTGTTAAACGAATATACGAACGATGCCGTATCTTGTATAAAAATATGAAATTCATTTTTTAATTTTTTTTAAATTATTTTATTACAAAATTATTTTTACAAAATTGTTTTAATGTTTAAGATTTTTCTGTTTTCTTTGCTCTTTACCGTTCTTCTCCTGTACATTGGGTGGAAATGAGCTTCCTCCATTTGGAACAATTTGCGCTACACATCTCTATCTTCGATGTTCTCAACTCTAATATGATTTTTATAAATGCTTCAATTTATCTTATTTTTACTTTACTTAATGCAATGTTTATCATTGCAAAGTGAAAAATCATTACGTCCTTGTACAATTCAACGCACAGAGAGTGAGTTTATCTCTGTAATTCAACACTTTATACGAAACTGGTAGGTATATTTATAAGGTAGAGCACCATTCAGGTTGCCAAGAATATACTTAACAAGAAACAGTGCTTTATTCACAAATCCCAATTCAAAATAAATATGTGTAATTATTTTCAGATATTTACAATTTTTGTTTTTAACTGTATTTGAGCAGATGATAATGTGTAAAGATAGATCTGTTTGGCGTTCCGTTCTCTCTGCCTACCCCACATGGGACACGGCGTGAGGGTATAGTATAGTGTAGATGATAGACCCCAACCGGACATCTTGATCGGAGATCCATATTTACACTTTATAACATAATGTAAAATCTAATCGGAAGAAGTAAGAAAGGCATCCCAACGCTTACAAATTGGCTCTAGACTGATCAAGTGATCACTTTTGATATCCATGGACAAAGATCATTAATTTTGTCATTATCGCTGTCCCGATATAAGGTCTACCAATCACAAAAGTGTTCACTTGAGCCAGCCTTGGGACGCCTTTCTCATTTCTTTCGATTAAATTTTGCTTAATGTTACATAGTGTACAAATAATATGATTCCTTAATCGAGATCTCTTATTGGTTTTGACATAAATTTATATTGCCAAATATTTAATTATGTAAAAGGACACATCCTTTTGCATCTGGTATGTACTTATTATTATTTTATTTAATTCACACGATTTATTTAGAACCAGGTGAAAATGTACTAAGTAAATCAATGTTTAAAATAATGCTTTTATATTCATACAAAACCGTATGCTTAATACATACCACACTCGTATAATATCTAGATTTTATTACATATGTAGATATTCTTTCTTCTATAAAGTGGAAAATGGAATGCAAGCCAAAAAAGCTGTATAGAAATAATGGATATAAAAAACGTTTGCTGGTTTCCCTACGTCCATTTGTTATTTCATTTTCCAACCGGCTATTATTTTTGATTTACAGTTTTCAATCCCACTCATAACGGTTTTAGCATAACCATTCATTCATATATTATTATATAGAGTTATTTCTCTTATTTATAGACAGTATTCTCGTAATGTTATCATTTATGTATTAATACGAATGAGAATATATCTGAAGGAAATCTGCTTATATTTATTTATATTATAGGTAACAGTTTTTTATTTATGGTTTTCTATATGTATTAGAAATCTGAGAGATTCGAATGCGTTATATTGCCATACGAAATGATGAAGTGTGGAGTGAAGGCTAGTCTTGCAATACAAAGTGTTGTATTAATAATTAATATTAATACAATATCGTGATTTGTCAAGAATAAGAAAAATATCGAGAACAAGATGTTGTAGGAAGTATATATTAATTAGCGAAATCAACTTTACTTAATCTTAGAGAACAAGTATTGAGCTTATTGAATAGAATAGTGTTCATGAGAAATCATGTCAGTTGTAAAAATAAAAAGTGTTTTATGCAAAGATGAAAGTAATTAATTTTATCCTTTTTTCTTACTTCGCAATGGAAGCGGCGTATAAATGTTGTAATAATTTTATATTCGGATCAGGATTCTATAAATACTGCTACCAATTCGAGTGAATATTGTTGAGTTATTATATCTATAAGCATATCATATAGTATAGAATCTTATTTCAATACCTAGAGAAATATTAGACTTGAGACTTAAAGTGGATAAAAACTTAGTAAGTTACTGAAGTACTAAACAAATTAGACATTGTAAAAGTTAAGACGATTTAGTAAAAGCTGTTAACTAAAGATGGAAGTTCATACATGAGCAGAACGCGAAAACGTGTAGGTGTATAACATTAAAATACTTTACGGTATTTAAAATTTGTTTTTCAAGACTTGTCTTTTGTTTTGTATTGCCTGCAATAACGTTGATAATAGTTTGCAAACAAGTTATTTTACTAGCGTATTAAAAAAAAATCCTTTTTATTTTCTTTTATGTGGGTGTCATTGATAATTTAAAATCTGAAAAAAAAATATCTTTGAGATATGTATAAAAAAGTTTGCGGTTTCAAATTGTTGAAATGGAATTCCACAGTGTTAATCATGAAACATTCGAAAAAAATTTTTTTTCAAAAGCAATAACTTCTTTTGTCTTACATAATATGTAATAATTACTAATATATTAACCTGATAATATAAAATACCTGAATATTTATGTATTTTATATTATCCACATAAAATTGTATCGATTTGATATTATATACGAGAATCTAGAAACTTCACATAACTTTAGTTGAAGGAAATAGATTTTAATGTTATTTTCTGCTAGAGGGATAATTATTATACACAAAATCACAGTGAAGAGATCCTAATAAAGATTTATTTCGAACAGCGGGTAATTTATATAAGAGCTTTTCATAGTATTTTAAAGTAAATATAATAATAAATCTAAAGATTCTATTAATCCTCTCCAACATTATTATTTTCGTTTGCTTCAGGTATCTGATAATTATAATAATTCGCTGTGGCATAAATTAAACGTATATTTTAAAAAGTAGCTCTCGTTGTCATTTTGTTAATCACTATTCGGTTATCCACTTATTGTGATAATATGATTATTTTAAGAATTTATTTATATTAAGCACGTTCAAATTATTCCGACCAATAAACTTTTCAATAAGTAAATTTTGAAAAAGAAATGTGGATAAGCAAAAACTGAGAAATAAGCAATTTGAAAATATTCTACGAAATGCACAAAAAAATAATTATAAAAAAATTACATATTTAAAACATTTTAAAACCTTTTTCAGTTTATTGAGTTCATAGATAGTAAGTAAGTCATGTTACAAATTCGTTCTCGAATAACTTTGATATTCAAAGAAAAAGTGTTTCCGAATTTCTTCATTCAATTCACACTCAAGTGTACTCACTGAAAGTGAGAAGTCACTATTCTACAAATAAGTGAAATACCAGTTTTGAGGTATTAACATTTATTAGCATGGATACGATTTAGGTTTTAGAGATCTAAAAAACAAACATTTTTGAACTTCTGGAGATTCTATTATTTTCTAATTAATTTCATTTGTCTTTCTAAGTTTCTATAGAAAATATTAGGTGGGGATGCGTATTTCTAATTAGAGTAAATAATGTGCAAGTTGAGCACCAAGTCTTTTCTTGAGTTTGTAAGAGAAAATTATTATCTTTATTTATTCGTAATTATATTATTTAAATTAAAAATAATTATATTATCATTGATATCACATTTATGAAACGAAAAGAAAAGGTAAAACAAATCATTTCAATTTAAATTAGATAGATAAATATGAAAGTGTAAACTGCAAAATGTAATCTATCACACCTCAGAGGGTTATTAAATGCCAAGATTAGTACAGAAATAATATTTAAACTTATAAATTATTTGAGAAATTTAGCTTATTTTCATCCAACTCTACTTATAATTATATTCAGTCGTGTAAATTGTCTATTGTAAATTAACATAACATAACATAACATAACATAATATACATAGACAATTCACACAGATCGAGCTAGTCCCAAACTAAGATGAATCTTGTATTATGGGTACTAACGCGACGATACACACATATACAATGCACTACACACATATACATGTAAGACCCAGACCCACGACAATTTGAAAAAGGCGATTCTTCACTTTGCCCTGGCCGGGAATCGAACCCGGGACCTCGTGACTCAAAGGCAAGAGCATTACCTCCGCGCCACACCGGCCGACTATTGTACGTAATTATACATAATATAAATTCAAAATCATCTCTGGTCGAATTGATCCATCTATTTTGTCTATTGAGATATTATCAAAATGTATTCGTCGAAAGTTTATTCAATTTTAATGCAATACTAAATGGAAAATAAACACGTCATGATTTTAATCTTTCGAGTGCAGTTTTTAACGTAATCCAAATACTTAAAATGAAAAAATTACCACGAAATATCAAAAATTCTGTTAGCTTTCATTTTTGATATATATTTTTCAAATCAAACAACTTTTCAATTCTATTTATATACGCAATCCAATAAAAGTACATTTGTAATGTTTACAAAGTTGTGAACAGAAGTTCATTAAAATGTAAACAATTTCTTAGAGATTCCGTGTTTATATTTGATGTCATTTTACATGTATTTATATTCTACAGTAATTAAGTTTTATTTATATATCCTATTCTTTCACTTATTTTAGTCTTAAAAAGCTCGTCAATGGTGGCATACAGACAGCTGGATGTAAACGTCAATCGTCAAGCAAATATCTTAAATCTTTCGGCGACAATTCGCAGCATTCTCCGAGAAAATATTCGAATGAATGCCTTTGTTTTCCGTCCATGAGACGTAACGAAGTCGAGATGAAATTCGGAAATTCGAATATTTCTTCGGAGAATTCTCCGAATTGTCACCAAAAGATTTAAGATTTTTGCTTCGTGATTGATGATTGACGTTCGCATCCAGCTAGACAGCTGGATGCGAACGTCAATCATCAATACAGACGTACGCCGCAATTGGTGTAAATACACTGAAATCGCGATAGCGTATTTTAAATTCATGTATCAAATAAACATACAAATTCAAGTTAATTTTTTTTAACATTTATTTATTATTGCACATCATTATTTACATTATAAAATCAACAAATCAATTTAAATTTAAAAAAAATGTGATGATATGCAGTGGCGAGATTATCCCTGTATAAGTGGTTTCTTCCATCTAACCACGTAGTTTTAATGTTTTTTTTTCTCACAAGTCGCTTAATTTGTATGAGTAAATATTTGTTTTTTTAGAGTTTTTATTGACTTTCTATTTTCATTATTAAATTGTTGGAATACATATTTTCTCTCAGTTTTTAGTGCACAATCAATCTTAAATTTAAGGTGGCAATTGTATACCTATATATAGTTCCGTTATTACAGTTCGAATAGCTTTTCCTTATAGTAGGTAGATAGTCCACGGGTTAGTTGATAGATATCGCGCTTCTGCGAAAAACTCGCCCATTGCATAACATTTATTTGTCTAGGTTAAATTGTTTATTTAATTTTGTTGATTTTTTGTGCAATGAAGGTTTTTATTATTATTATTAGTCCACCAGTTACTGCTCTTACTCGTATTATTATTAATTAGACACACACGAATATGATTGTAATATTATACATCGCAGCGATACTGATAAAATTTTCCGAACTATTACCAACACTTGGATACTGCAGAGGAAATTTACCTGTATACTTTGCTCTTATTATTTTTACCTTGTTTACATGCTTTCATAAGCTCACCTATTGCAGGTATCATATTTCTCCATCACATGTTAAGTGGTGCATCGAGTTTCAACAAATTAATATTTATCTTTACAAAAAGAAGATAAAAATGTAGTTAGCTAGTCAGTTTGGTTGCTTTAAACATCCCGGATAAACCATTAAACAAATTGCTACTCTAAGTAAACATTTGACATAATTTTCAAAGCTTACAGGACTTAGGCTCATTAACTTTTTAACAGCATTTGCTGTGCGCATTTTAAACTCGGAAAAAATAAACATATTTATCCGTTTGCTTTTCAGATTACTTGTAAAAGGATTTGTTTCAAATATGTCTTCTAATTAACTACGAAAAATATGTACGTACTTTGCATACAACTTTTCCAGTTCCAATTGATGCGATTCAGACTTTTGCTGTTTTCAGAATGTGAATAAGGGGTAT
This sequence comes from Athripsodes cinereus, assembly GCA_947579605.1. NCBI lineage: Eukaryota > Metazoa > Arthropoda > Insecta > Trichoptera > Leptoceridae > Athripsodes > Athripsodes cinereus. The sequence continues at coordinate 21,733,235 of OX388310.1, forward strand.
TTTTAATTAGGGATGTTTCTTCCTTTTAACCTCCCCACTTCAATTACCAGGTTCGAAGGCAAATAGGTTTATAATTAACAAAATTTAATGCATAGTCTTTGACTTCAGATGGTAATGGTAACCACATCATATTATGATATTTCTGAAATGCATGCAGCTATTATTTATATACCAAATAGTGTATTGTTGTGAATTTATTCTATTCTACGAAATAGTAAATCTCTTCTAGTGTAAGCAGAGAGGTATCAAAATCAGAAGGTATCAATTAATTATGGTATCTAGCGAAATTTGCAACGTATGTGATAGAAAACATAATATAGGTACTCATTTTAATCTACCTGTGAAATGCTTAGTGAGGTTGGCTTTTTATCTTTACTATCAATAAAAATAAAAGTGCTTTAATATGTGATACTTATGGTTGAAGAATTACTCTCATCACATTATCATTCTATATGAATAATACACTCATATACATGAGTTACTATAACAAACAACATAGCACCAAAATACTCTTTTATTTTTGTAAAACTAATGAATTAAATGTTATTTTTTAATAGATAAATCCGGGTATATCGGCGAAATTGCCACAATTACAAAAAAACTCTTTATTCAATAATCAATTTAGGTGATATTTCTATTTGATATTATTTTATTTAAATAATTCAGTTACACTTTAACGGTCGATGTGGCGCGGAGTTAACGCTCTTGAATTTGAGCAAGAGGTCCCGGTTCGATCCCAGGCCAGGGCAAAATTAAGAATGACCTTCTTCAAATTTTCCTGGGTCTGGGTGTTAAATGTATATACGTAAAGTGCATCGTAGGTATATGAGTATCGTCGCGTAAGTACCCACAATATAAGATTCAAATCTGAGTTTGGGACTAGCTCTATTTATTTCTTTATTTATTTATTAAACTTTAAACGGCTATTGCCTTTTTTAAATACAAAATAAAATACCCACCTAATATTACCTACATCAAAACATATCATTTCTCTACACTCCATACAATTTAACATAATATATACGAGTACAAGAAGAAAACAGATAAAAAAAATCTATCTGTGTGAATTATTGTCTTTTCATGTTAAGTTATGTTATTTTCATGTAAATTCTTCTTTTTTACGTGTCTTGTTGGGTCCCCCGACGTTGACGACCATCTGGGAGAAATTTTTACTGTTTTGGACAGCACTAAACAGCACCTTCACACCTCTCATCCCGGTCGACTCTCAAATGTTCTGAAACCAGAAAAGCTAATATCTTCTAATCCCTCTACATTCTTTGACCAGTTGTAAGTTGGCATATTTTTTTCCCCTCATTATGTGACAAAATATGAAATTAATTATTAAATATTTATTATTTTATATTTATTCAAAAGAGAATCTAGTTTATAATATTAACAATAGCATCTACTTAATATTGGTAATCCCTGTACGTTCTGGAATGTTGGAATACGGCCTTAAAAGCACAACAATGTAAAATCAATACGGCAGAAGTGCGTTAGGAGTATCTACCGGTATGAACGAGTATGTAATATTATTCCATTATGCATTTCTGCGTAAAGTGGTATTGAAACGGGAACATGAATGCATTGTTCAAGGACCATTTATCCCATTTCAAACCCTCAACATATTGATGCATCTATTCATGCGTTTTATACTCGTACTCACATAGTAGGTAATTTAATATAATAATTTCACAAAACATATTTATTAACTTTCATTTTAATCACAAGGGCATAAAAAATATTTTCCCGATTTGTAAAATGTGTTCATGGTGCATATTACCATGGATCTGCCAATGTTAGAGTAATAACCCATGATTTTTTTAAGTTAAAAAAAAAAATATAACTGATGCAAAACGTCAAAATATAACTCTCATTAAAAAAATAATCAGAAATTTAAAAAACATCTTGTGTTTGTATGTGAATAAAAAAAATGTTTTGATATGATACCTACTTGCTTACTACCGATTCTTGCTTACTCTTTCATACTTTGCCGATCCCGAGCAATACGATACCACTGTTTCACATCATCTGGACAATATCGTCAATATATCTTTTTTGGAGTCCGCCCACACTTCTTCTATCCTCCCAGGCTCTTCATTCGAGAATTCTCGAAGTCCAGCTGCCATCCTCTCGCCTTTACATACGACCAGTCCATTGCCATTTTAGCTTGGAGACTTAAAAGCTTTTAACATAGCTTTATCTACACTGGTGGCGTACAGACATCTGGATGCGAACGTCAATCATCAATCGTCAAGCCAAAATCTTAAATCTTTCGGCGGCAATTCGGAGCATTCTCCGAAGAAATATTGAAACGAATGCCTTCGTTAACCGTCCATGAGACGTAACGAAGGCATTCATTCGAATATTTCTTTGGAGAATGCTCCAAATTGTCGCCGAAAGATTTAATATATTTGCTTGATGATTGATGTTTGACGTTCGCATCCAGCTGTCTGTACGCCGCAAATGTCGACGACTTTTGTCTTTTGTTGGATGATTTCATTTTTTATTAATTTTGTCTCTGAAGCTAATGCACACACCTCATTTTCCAATTGTTTGTAAGTGTTTGCGTTATATGGGCTACGCTAGATACTATGGCGCTTTGATAGGATATTTTCAATTTTATTGGTATTCACAATGTGAAAATTACGCAACGTAATTGTATGACGAGTTTTTTATCACTTGCAAACTTGTATAGGTTCGTGACCGGTTTTGACATGTTAGTATCATTCACTTGCAGACTGAAAACTTTTTTGATGATTTAATTGACCGATTAAAACACTATTTTAACGTGTCTCAATCGGTCGTGGACGTAAATTAAACGTGATTAGTGTTAATTTAACTAAATGAAAAACTCGTTATGTAATCTTGTTCTGATATGTGCAAGTTTTAAAAACAAAATTCTCATTAACGATGTTTATTACAAACTTTACATCGATGCTTAGAACGATAATCCGACAACGGTATTAAATATTATATCACACATATTTATTTAAATATATCTATAGAACAAGTGCATAAATTGAAAACAATCTAATATGAGCCAAACAAAATATGATACATTCTTTCGATGTATTCAACTCCTCTATTACTTTGTGCTTCTCTCTTATCATTTTTCTATATTTCAGGATCGCCCTGTAAAAAACCTTTTTTAATTTTATATTTAATTTTCATATTGCTATTAAAGCAAAACTATTCAATCGGTTTTGACAGAGGAAAAAGAGAATGTAATTAGTACACAGAAACTGTTAAAAAAAGTTATACATTATTTCTCGTGTTTTTGAAAGAGATGTATGTTGATAAAGAACAAATTATTATTTTAATTGGTAAAGGAAACATTTTAAATAGATATTTTAATAAACAATATCACAATGAATACAATAACACTAGTCTAATATCGTTTTAATTACTTTTATTCTACGATGCAATCATGATAATGGAGTTATCTAAAACATTGCGGTAAAAACAGCACGGTAACAAAAATGGTATAACTGTAAATATTGTTTGTATAATAAATTCACAGCCTAATGATGATTTTATTATGAAACAACAGTAATAATACTTTTGTATTTTTTCAGTGGGACACGTGTGAATATTATTTGTCACGTTTCATCATTCGTTAGTCGTTTTATACGAACTGCTCCAGTACAACGCTAAAGAGGACGTGATGCAAGAAAAAATTCAACATTTCCACTCACTGAAAATAATAATCGAAAAATTTCCATTTCATATTGTATCAATTACCTTTCATATTTTGTGGCTAAATAAAATAGGTATCTATTTATTTTATATCATTTACATATATTTTAAACAAGTTTTTCGTTAACATTCATTCCAAATGTTTACATTACTCTCCACGTCGTAAATGGAAGTCCCCAGACTTCTGCGCTATCCGGGTGGTCGGTGGGTCTCCTTCAATCACTCTCCACGTCAAATCCATGGGAAGTCTTGGGAAGACTGTGTAAGCTCGAAAGACCATTTTTAAGATATAGAGATAGTTAAAAACTCACATCACAGAGAGACACCTCTATAAACACAATTTCGATTGGAGGATCTACACGATAAAAAAGATAAAGAGGATTCATGAACCTAGTCGCAGCACGCCTCGATACAGGTTAACCTAGTGAGGCTGCTGCAACTTAATTGTAACCATGTTAAGATAAAATGTATGTTGATATTTTGTATTTATGCGCAATAAAAGAATTTCTATTTTCTATTTCTAATTAAATTACAATTCTAATTAAATTACAATTACAGTTATTCTTTCATTCGCACTTTAAAAATTACTTTCGAAAGCACGGGGTGAAAAAAGTATCCTTCGTTTACAGTGATATTGCGCCAAATGGATCATCTTTTTCTGTGACACTCTTCACGACCTTATATTACTGTCACATGAATAGCATACTTTAAATGAAGGGCATTGAAGTGTTGAAAAGTTCATCGGTAGCCTGGAGGTAGAGTCTTGGCCTTATGCACAAAAGGTGCGCGGTTAGATACCAGGTGCCGGCAAACTCCTCATTCGCGACATAAGTTTTCGGCTTACTAAATTTGGGTTTATAACAAAAACTCGGATACGCATATATTTTTTTTCAATTGTAATTGACGAAGTTTATTATAAAATTCACAGTTTACTCGTATATTTTCAATAATATATTTTGAATTTGTGAATTCTATTCATTTTGTATATTATTTTTGAAACACAGAGTAATTGCATATATTTAAATGTGCAAAGAATAGTATGATTTAATAATGTTTATAACAGAAGCGCTATCCTCTGGCATGCCTCGGTGGACAGGATCCTCGTTAGCTCACTCATGCAATGCGAAGAATGAGCATTATAAGCACACAGCGACACCTTTATATACAATTCTATGAAGACTTCACAGTGAAAATAAAGCAATATTTCTAATATTAATTTAAATTAAATCATTTACAAACAGTAGACGCACTTAAAAATTAATTTTATACAAAGAATAAAAAAATTTGAATAGAAAATAATGGTATTTTAACTAAAATACTTTTTCTATTTTATTGCGTTAAAAAAACTGGCAATACCAATTTTATTAATTAATCAGATTTTAATCTACAATAGGTATAATAATCCAAAAACACCAATTCGGAAATATATCTCCCATTTTCATGAAACATTTGACATCCTCAATTCAGTTATGAGATACACTAACCCATCCTGTGACAGACCCGTACACGAAATAATTTTATTTTTGGACACTGAATAGACTATATGAGAACAATATTTAATTACGTGCACTTTGTCTACTTGCTTCCCTACTTGTGAAAGATCTCGAAATGGTGGAAAAAGAAATCCGAATTACAGCTCACATTTACATTATGAAACAAAACTTCAAATGCTAAATTACGACCTCAATTGGAAACAATGAGAATATTAGGGTTGGGCGGCCGGTGTGGCGCGGAGGTAACGCTCTTGCCTTTGAGTCACGAGGTCCCGAGTTCGATTCCCGACCAGGGCAAAATGAAGAATGACCTTTTTTAAATTGTGCTGGGTCTGGGTGTTACATATATACCTATGTGTTGAGTGTATCGTATATATGGTTATCATCGTGTTGGTACCCATGATACAAGATTCATCTTAGTTTGGGACTATCTGGGTGAATTGTCTATGTAGGTTATGTTTAAAAACATTTTCTGCAACGTGAAAAGCGACATATTTTTTTCCAGGTTGGATTGATTTACCAAAAGATATTCTCATTGCAGTATCAGATGTAGATTTAAACTATACACACATAATGTAATATTAATGTTTTCTTAATAAGCGTAAAGTCATGTATGTATTCTATAAGTACTACTTAATAGTGTCGGCAAGTAATTCAAACTATTCATGGTTTACAAAATAATTGTATTAGTTAATATTGTTATAAATATACATGAATGAGCAAGCATTAGTTATTATCACATATATATATATGTGATAATAACTAATATCTTATTATTACTTAATGAAGGTAACTATATTATTACTTATATCATTATTTATTATCACATATATATATATGTGATAATAATAAAAATCACCTTCATATATATATATATATATATATATGAAGGTGAAGGTTTTACTCCATTTCACTGCGTACAGTCGGGCAGAGACTTGGCTCATGCCTTTGCATACGGAACGAGGCTTGGCCCGTCACCGGAATATGCAGTTTGGATTTGTCGAAGGGATGTTATGTTTCGACATTGGCGCATGTGTCTCATCAGGACCATCTTACATAATGGCCGACACAACATCAAATCCAGTATGCGAGGAGCATCGCATATTATGAAGACTGTATGATCTAATTTTCATCCGAAATGCATGTACAACATGCACCTCATGAATGAAAGATCATTTGATTTTACGCAGGAGACAGTATGAAGGTGAAGGTTTTACTCCATTTCACTGCGTACAGTCGGGCAGAGACTTGGCTCATACCTTCACCTTCATACTGTCTCCTGCGTAAAATCAAATGATCTTTCATTCATGAGGTGCATGTTGTACATGCATTTCGGATGAAAATTAGATCATACAGTCTTCATAATATGCGATGCTCCTCGCATACTGGATTTGATGTTGTGTCGGCCATTATGTAAGATGGTCCTGATGAGACACATGCGCCAATGTCGAAACATAACATCCCTTCGACAAATCCAAACTGCATATTCCGGTGACGGGCCAAGCCTCGTTCCGTACGCAGTGAAATGGAGTAAAACCTTCACCTTCATACTGTCTCCTGCGTAAAATCAAATGATCTTTCATTCATGAGGTGCATGTTGTACATGCATTTCGGATGAAAATTAGATCATACAGTCTTCATATATATATATATATATATATATTATCACGTATATCATACTAATAATGTACCGCGTTTCATTTAAGACAATTATTTGCAATTTTTTTGTAAACTTATTCCATTTTTAACTTTTTTTCCAAAACAAACTTTACTCGCAAAATGTAGTCTTAGATTCATGTCTTATACATTGAGTTTATTGCACAGCAGTTAGAGAAGTGTCAAAAATTTCATCCATAATGCAGGTGATCAGACATAGGGAGCACTAGATTTTTTAGCATTGGTACACATTCCCGCTTTTTATATCAGTAATATTATAATAATAATTGACTGGACCATTTACTCTCCAAATAAGTGTCTGGTCAGAAGTTCTATTTTATCAACTAACTTTACAAACTCAGGTTATTTTCAGCTGTCTCGTCTAACAGCCTTTTTTTATTAACTAGCTAGTACATAGGGATATGTAGGTAAATGAAATTATTTTAGAATTTCAGAGATTCATTTGCATAAATTTAAATTTCTTAACAAATTGCACTTAACCAAAATGCATCACGTATTTTTTTTTTTTTTTTAAAAAGATATATCTGGGTTTTGTTATAAACCCAAATACAACCTTATACACCTTTCACAGTAAGCTAAAAGCTTGTGTCGTGAAAGGGGAGTTTGCCGGCACCTGGGATCGAACCCCGGACCTCATGTTCATAAGGCCGAGATTCTACCTCCAGGCTACCGACGAACTCGCTATATAATATATATGGACAATTTATAAAGCGCCGTTCACCCATAACATGAATTCAAGTGTATTGTGCGTCTATTGTCACTTATAAACTGTATTCGGTCATAACACAACTATCAAATTGGGCATTTACATTGAACATTTTATTAGACGATAATGTATGTCGTCATAGGTATCATTACATTTTATGTATATCCAATACTCATACGAGTAATTACTCTGACCAATACATACCAGTACCTAGTTCTATCATAGAATGAAGTATCTTACATGTTTACACACCTGTATGCCGGAGCGAAACTACACTATCTCAATGGACGCCATTTTTCAGTATGGTCGTTCAAAGTTTTTTCATCAAATTATTTTTGCTTCTCACATGTTAGTTAACACGATATTAGGTACTCTTAAAAATTATTGTGAATGATTGCTATTTATCATATCTCACACATTTTTAAAAAAGTTTCACAATATTGCATTAAAATGGCATTGTTATGCTTAAACAAAAATTTGACATATTTATGAATATTTCGCAATATAACTCGTTTTCAAGACAGATGATGTCATAACAAAGACTAGAATACTTTGTTAATAAGTCACTTGGGCCGAAATTATTCGACATGGTGTAGTTTCGATCCCACGTGCAGATATATATGTATGTGCATGTACCTTATAATAATATTAGTATTAATGTTATCATGCTCTATTCGTTTTCCACAGTGATTGAGCTACTAGGTATGTAGGTACCTAATACAATCAGTATTAAACCAAAGTATAAGTTAGAGATGTAACGGATATGCTACAATCATCCAATATCCGATAAGATAAATAAATTTAAACGATAAATAAAAATGAAAGTTCATATTATATACAGCGAAAGTATTTAAATATGTACTTACAATATATGTAGTCCGGGAAAGTTGAAGATTTCACAATCTTGCGATAAAGTCGCATTGAATTGCGTTTTTTTTTTGTTTTTATAATACTTTGTAATAACCGGTGTTATAGCCAAACATACAAAAAATAAACGCTGCTATTGTCTGTTACCTACGTTTTTCACATTGGAATAAAATCTTCTTCTTCTTCTTTAAGTGCCCTGTCGGGTCCCCCCAACGTTGGCGAACACCTCGGCGAACCTGACCCTGTCTTACGCCGCTCGGAACAACTCCTCCACACTTCCGATCTGACAATCCACGATTCCGATCCACTCCCTTATGTTTCGCAGCCAGGAAATCTGTCTCCCACCGGGTCCTCGGCGTCCCTCAATTTTCCCCTTCAATATCAATTGTGAAATCAGATGTGAAACTTTCCGATCGTTGATAGTTGAAAACAGCTCCCTGTCAGCTCTAGCTCGCCTCAGGACTTCGGTATTGGTTACCATGTTTGTCCAGGGAATTCTGAGCATTCTGCGATGGAGCCACATTTCAAACGCTTCCAGTCTGTTCATTGAGTTTAGACCTTTAAGGTCCATGTTTCACATATATTCTGTATATTGATTGTATTTAATTTGAATGTATACCTTTTATGTAATTATTTTTAATCAATGTAAAGAATGAATAAATATATAAATAAAATAAATGAATTAAATAAATAAATAATATAAATAGGTTACATTTTATTTGTATCCCGTGGAGCACCCGGTAAAGAATTGGTCTCCCACTCTTCTGCGTAAGTTTTCGAGTGTCCTGTAAAAGGCAGGTGTTCGAAAAAATTGAGACATTTTATATCTTAAATTCAGCGATGAGGTTTGCCACCCACCCTGAATGTCTTGATTTTATATTGGCACGGAGAGGACAATTTGCATGTTTCTTACATGCAGCTGATCTGCTGGCTACCCCGCTTGTGGGATTTGCCGTGATGGTATAATAATAATAATAAAATAATTTTATTAAAAGTCGGGTAAATTGTTCTTGATCGTTTTTGTTCAAATTTTATACTAATTATTAAATAAATAAACATTAAAATTAAATTAAATAAAATCGTACTTATATAATAAAAACATAATCGATGTTCTTCTGTTAAAAAGAGTAGAAAAAATTGTGATAGATGTCTAAATTTTACAAGTAGCACAAGTCCAACTTGAATATCCGGTTTAAATTTCATTATTTGTTACATCTCTAAAATAAATCACTTAGTGATAAATATTATTTGAATGTTACATACATAGATGTTTATGTACGTAATACAATAGTATATGTTATATATCGGTACTCTAATTAAGTTGTTACTGCTACTTCATGTTATAATTGTTTGCTCATCTCTAATACCGAAATTAATCAAATCTGTTTACCACGTCTTTGTGTCTCTAATGTATAGCTTTGTGGGAATAGTTTGTTGTTTCAATAGAGTACATACATACTAGCAGTACTAATAATATAACTATATAGCTTTACTACTTGAACTACAAAGTATGTGTTTAGGGTTAGTACTGCCTAATACTCTTCTCCTGTAATAGAATCAAAACTTGCTCATCCTGAAGGAAAGTTTCTTTGATGCTCAATTATAGATTTGTTGTTGCTTTTTTCCTTAACATAATAATCTTAAACATATTGTCCCATTCTTTTCAAAATTCCAGAATTTATTTTAGTACAAGTAAATTTCTTTCGTTATGTTTGAGAAAAATAAAGAAAAAACATTTCATCTTTGATTAAGTCTCCTCTATCAGATACTCTCGAGGCTGGAAATTCATTTTTCAAATAATAATGCTTTGTGGTTTTGGGTCCCACATTTTCTCTTTTACACATTTCAGGTATAGTAGAACTCTTTTTTGTAACAATCTCCTATGTCCTTCTACTTTACAAACATTTGAAAAATATTCAATATGTTTATAATTCAGTTGCTTGCCTAAACTAAAAACAAACAAAGAAAATTGAATAATCAAAATCTTTGGCAGTATCAATAACAATAAATTGACTCCGTTTTATTTTATTTGGAGTAAATTATTCATGAAAATAACATATTATTACATTATTCATTCTCATCACAAATGAGTAGATATACAAGGAAGCTATTCTTAAATTGGTTTCAGCGAAAATCTCAACAGAAAACATCTAATTTGATACAATTGTTGAAAAAACAATCCATGTCGGAATTGACTAATCAATGTACTCGTGAGTTTTTTCCTATTATCCAGAATAAGAACAATATTCCTTTGAATTTAGATTATAAAGAATGGAGACAAATGATACATACACGATTGTGTAGATTGTGTGCAAATACATAATAATAAACACGGAAAAAGAAAAGACGAAGAAAAGGAAGTGGCAATCGGAACATTACCACTCGACGACAGAAAACAAAACAAATTACGTGTTGTGTTCTTTCTGGAAGAAAGAGAAGAAAATTGGCAGGAAGCAATGATGTGAAAATCAGTGTAGTTGAAACGAGGGAATAAAAGAATGGAAAAATCTAAGATATACTACTCATGACATACCTGTATGTTGCGTCGTAACAAAACAAATCTATGTCACGAAACATTATTTGTCAGCATAATTGAAAGCTGGCTACTAAAAAGATGCCAAGTGTCATTGGAGTACAAAACCAAGAAAAAGTGAAAAGAAGTAAGGGGAACAGCAGAGCAATGTAGCAAATGTGACATCTATTGGAAGTACACTAAGTTGTTCAAGCACGTTGCAACTTTGTACGTTTATTGGCCTTTATGTTTAACACCAATTGAGAGTAAAAATTCATTTTAGATTTTTTTTATACTTAGCACCTTTGTGATAACCAGCTATCAAATGCATTTCGCTTCTCACACGTTTGATATCATATAAAAAAAAGGAATTAAGATTTTTGCGGGTCAGTGCATACGGCGCTTAGTTTCTCAAATCAAAATCAAATGGCAATGATTTTATTCACTATGTCGGTGTTTAGGTAGTAGAATTCCATATCGAAATAAATAAAACAAGCGTTTTATTCTACTAATGATTTAATCGGTGAGAGAGACGTCTTTCGTCTTATGAGGACATTGTCAATCTGATTTTAAAAATACAACAATATTCATATATATAAAAAATATTTACAATAACAATGATAAGAGAGTATAGTATAATATTATTATATCGGCAATGATTTTTTTAAATGAATTATTAACTAATTTTCTTTATCCATGGATATCCATAAGAAAAGTTAGCACATTTTCAACATAGATGTCATAAATAAGATCATAACGAAATCAATTAATGCGGTGGATGCCAAAAAAATTGAAGTAAGGAAAAAGATCATAACCAAACCTATATTGTAACACGTTGATATTAAATTTTGAACAAAATCCGACGCAGTGTGGTTTCTCTTTGATTTGCAAAATTTTATACAATATAAATTGCACGTATGTTGATCAAATATTTATTGGGGAGTTTTCCCGAGTATAGGTTGTTTTTTTTTATATTTGCATACCATGTGTAGTGTAGGTATATACATTCTACGCATGGTAGGTATTTCTTGAATAGTTAAATCTCAAACATATTATTATTATTATTACTTAGCATTATTTATAAGCGATCTCATAATATTTTCATCTGATAAATCCTTTATGAATTTTTATATTAAATCACATTGCTGTATTATAAAGAGTTACTGTTTCTACTGCTTTATAACAATGTTTTGCGGGATTCGTAGTTTATAAACTATAATTTTTGTTTTTTTTAAACGTACTAGAAACGAACGTTTATAAAAATATTGTAATAAATAAAGTAAACGAAATTTTTCATATATTTTAAAACCCTGTATATGTACTTTTGTTTACTCTTTACCCAAACGATTGGTACTTAAATTATTCGGAAATTGAACACTTTGTTCATAGCCGTTTGTGGGAAATATCGTGGTATGGATATGTTTATTAAACACTAGTATGTTCAGAGCGGTTTGGGGGAAATATCGTGGTATGGATAAGTTTATTAAATACTTGTATATTCATAGCCTTTTGTGAGAAATATCGTGGTATGGATATGTTTGTTTATTAGATATGTTTATTAAACACTTGTATGTTCAGAGCGGTTTGGGGGAAATATCGTGGTATGGATAAGTTTATTAAATACTTGTATATTCAAAGCCTTTTGTGAGAAATATCGTGGTATGGATATGGTTATTTATTAGATATGTTTATTAAACACTTGTATGTTCAGAGCGGTTTGGGGGAAATATCGTGGTATGGATATGTTTATTAAACACTAGTATGTTCAGAGCGGTTTGGGGGAAATATCGTGGTATGGATAAGTTTATTAAATACTTGTATATTCATAGACTTTTGTGAGAAATATCGTGGTATGGATATGTTTATTTATTAGATATGTTTATTAAATACTTGTATATTCATAGCCTTTTTTGAGAAATATCGTGGTATGGATATGTTTATTAAATACTTGTATATTCATAGCCTTTTTTGAGAAATATCGTGGTATGGATATGTTTATTTATTAGATATGTTTATTAAATACTTGTATATTCATTGCCTTTTGTGAGAAATATCGTGGTATGGATATGTTTATTTGTTAGATATGTTTATTAAACACTTGTATGTTCATAACCGTTTGTGAAAAAATATTGTGATATAGATAATATGTTTAATTAAAATAATAAATAAACTGTGGGAAAGCTATTTGCATTTATGGAATTTCTTCCAATTAATCCAACTGCCGTTTTTAAACTAATGTCTATCACATGTAAATAATGGAAATAATTTTAATTCATCCCTTTTTATATCGTGAATTTAAATAGTTATAAATAACAATTCTTAATAGATTACTGTGTCAGTGTTTAAATATAGAATACCATAATGATAAATAAAAACAAATGTTTTCTCTACTATATTTTATTGAGAGAGTCGTCTTTCATCTTAAAAAGACATTGTTAAGTCACCGATTGACAATAGAGTAGAAAAAATAATAATTTTTTAATTTCCTGAATCATTTGCACGTCATAAAAATAATAATGTACCAAACATTTTAAACAAACTTTAGAATAAGAAGGTCCTTAAATGTTGAAATAAAAAATATGTATAATTATACCAAAGCCATTATTTTATGTTCAATTTGTTGATACATAATACCTTATATTTATTCTTTTTTTTATTTGATACCTACACTTTTAACGTGCATATTTTTTTAATGTAAATATTTCCCATATTTAAACTTAGATACTCAAACAAAATGTCGTGTGTCGAGACTATTAGCTTTCGTTTATTGAATATTATGATGATACGTTGTCATCAAATTGCATACAATTTTCTATACATATACTTATATCTAATTGCGTCAGTATAATTGAGTTAAATAGAAATATAGACATAAATAAATAAATAAATAATAAATATAAATTTTATTTCTTCACTAAAACATCAATATATTACGACAAAAATATACATAAAGCATACAATGATAAAGAAAAAATTCAAGTAGATATTTTTTAATCTTGATTTATTATTACACGAAAATTATGAACTTTCACCAAATTATGGATGTTAAATATTTTAAGTAAAGATGAATTTATTGGACAATATTAAATTTAATTTATTAATTATTTGTTCTTTACAATACATTTATTGCATAAAATTTTAGACAGAAACACTTTAATAATAGAATATGATGAATAAATTTATAGAGTTAATTGTAAAAACGCTTATTCATCCAGCTTACTTAATTTCAACCATTCGAAATATTAGTTTATAAAAAATAATTCCGAGAAGTAAATATTAAATCCATTCTGGGAACCGAACCTTAAGCTTGCTTGTCAGGTGGATAGAACCATGTAATTGTTAAAATAAATTATATTTCAACAGTTGTAAATGGTACCTATTGCACTACTTCATAGTAAAAGAGTTACCTATATAATTTTTCAAAAACGTAGCTTTGAAGTACCACAAAATCTCTCGTAGCATTTCGTTATCAACCCCACTCAATAGAGTATTAGGAATCTGGCTAGAGAATAAACTGTGGTATAGATAACAAAGGAATTTGTATTTTTTAAGCAAATAATTTATTTTGTGATTCGTGTTTTGTTTTTACAATGCCACAGAAGCTTCGATTCGAATGGAAAATTCTATCTGAGTAGTACATATTATACAATACAACGTAGTTTTTCAGTCCACTCAATCCTGTGGGTATAACCGTTAGGTAATGCATAGTTTGTTGTATTACCTATTGTAGTAGGGGACATACAGTACAAGTCTGTACTATTTCTACAATACTTTGTACTTCACAACAGTGATGCTATGTTTGTGATAACATCATTGAGGTATGCATGTCGCGTTGTACCGCCGGGTCACGTTTTCCAATGACTGAATTTCAATTACCAATACAATCAGCGTCCTTATGCCTTCGTTGGTTTCGTCCGTAGGTACATACTCTACTATCTACGAGTACTCCAATACTTACTATCACCATTACACAAAACTACCCAATATTCAGAACATTCTCAGTACATCCATATCCGTAGGTTAGTATTCAGATACATCTCCTCTCCACTTTACGCTACTAACCTATTGCCTAAATTTGTAGAAAGTTTTACTTTGAAATAACTTTATGATCTAGGTACTATGTGAAGTTTATATTATTGTGAAATAAGTTGAACATTTTGATAACCCAATAAATGGTCAACACACTTATTTCGCATAGTCGAAATCAATTGTTTCAGATAAAATGTTCAAAGGTTGTTTTGATATAAACATTGATTTTTTCGCTGTAGAAATCACTTAATTGTTTTATGACTTTATAACAACATTTATTTCCATATTTTGCGTAATTTCAGAGCACTCTATTCAAAATTATTTTTATTAGTTTGTTTTAATATCTTTAAATAAATAATAAAAATTTGATCTAACAACTTCAAAATTGTTCCTAACTTTCAATAAAAATATTTTTGAAATAGTTGTTACATTCCAATGGATGATATTAATCTCGTTAAAAATATACCTACACTCAAATTTTAATTAATTAAACTTTGAAAATGTTGTTTTACCTATTACAGTTTTATACACTATACCTATATGAATAAAATAATGTATAAATTTAATATTTCATTGATAATCACTAACATTTTTTCGTGAGAAACATTTGATTTTTTTACCTCAGATATACCAACAAAGCCTTATTTCTATTTATTTGTAAATCGTGGAAAATCTTTTCATTTATATGGAGACGGCTCAAGAATGTCTATGGAATATTAATAGCATGAAATCTATTTGACGGATTCTGATCTACCTACGATCGTTTCTGCCTTATGCGGTATATATTTTTAAACCATGATTTATTTATTTTTATTCCAAAACTGTAGTTTATTTTATGCACATATAACAAAAGTTAATAAACACGTTTATCAGCTATATAGTGACAGGTTTTTGTCAATAAGATCGCTAAATACGTAATGATTCACTCAAAGTCGGTCCTTTTTGCTTTTTAATGCATTACATAAAACCATCCAATAAGCTTTTTAATGCATTACATAAAACCATCCAACCACTTTTGAAGCTTCAAGAAATTATTGTGCTGGTTTTGTCTGTCACTGAATGAAATCCTTTCGCATCTACTGCCGATTTAACAAGCTATCTTCCAAAATTTTCTGGACACATCTAGGAAAATTGCTTAAGTCGATAATACACTTCACAATAAACAATATACCGTTTATACCGTGATGGTAAAAACGGTTAACAAAAGGGAGAATTTGTTCCCCGAATCTTCTTCTTGAAAGTCGGTGACTTTATTTTTGGTTGTTGAAAACCTCAAATTGGTTAGTGAAGGAAGCGAACTTAGGGGTAGTAAGATAAAATTAAAAAAATATGTTTTTAACATAAAAATTAATTTCATGATAAAATTTATAAATAGAAAATATTTAATTGTCGCATCCACACAAGCACTGTTACCTGAATTTAAATTAAATATTTCAATGAGAAATAAAAAATGAGTACAAAGAAAGTAATGTCTGTTCTTTTATTGTTATATTTTACTTTGGAAAGAAAAGCGGTATGACGGAAATATATGTAAAAAGATGAAAAAAAGTTATAATATGTTTGATTCACCTTTTATAAGCTACATGAAATAATATTCTACCACAAGTCTCTACTATAAAAAGAAAAGGAGTTCTTAAAAGTATATAAAAAGAATTCGAAAACAAGAAATATAATATTGAGGCAGAATAATATCCTATATATAATATTAAAAAAATCTGTTTATTTATTTTTCATCCCCTACAATAAAATAGTAATAAAATGGATTGCTCAAATGTGAATAAGATTTGCCCTTATGATACAATTCCATATCGCGTTATGAAAAATAATATTTACCTACCGTATACATATACCTAATGTATAAAGAAAAACTATACATTATTGAAGTCTACAAGAGACCTACAACTTAGTACGGTCACTGATTTTTCCATTAATGCTCTAGAAATACCAATCACATTTTTGAATATCGTGATAAATACTTGTCTGTTCTTAAAATCTGTATACAATTAAAAAGGAATAGAATGAGATTATCTAAAATGTGGAGAATTCATAATTTAAATGAACAAATGAAGAATAAACTACTATTTATCTTTACCCTAATGCCATATCGCAAGAAAAATATGGTTCCATTTTGACATTGAATAGTAAGATGAGGTAGAATAAATCAAGCTAAAACTTAAATATAACGAAGAAATAGAAACATCATTATCATATTTATTACATTCATTTCTCTTATTTTTCCAAAGCTTTTATATTTCGGGAAAACTGTATACAATCACCACCGGCCGCTTGCTGCACATCACCAGACCACGTTGCCTGTAGATTGCTCTTCTATACTCATATACGGGCCTACGAAGGACAATAAACAACTGTTCCAATAAACAATGTGAGCTGGATCCCATCCTCACCTGACCACTTAGGTATGCACTTAACAGTCTATATCCCAAAATTTGCTAGCATATTTAATCTTTCCCTATCCCTGTGATAACAAGGAATAGTGGCATCCTTGTGGAAGCTGTCCCAAGTCAGTCCAATAATCAAAAATGCCACACTAGACACTAACAAGTCATGCACTCTTATTTTTTCTGTCATAAGTGCTCGAAATACAAGTAAAGTGAGCTCCGTATTTTATTTCATCCGTGAAATACGCTACGTGTCGAAAAACTTTTGTTTCGAAATATATAAAGTCCTAAATTGAATGTATTTCTTATTCATTGTATTATTTTCATTAAAAAAATAAAAAAAATACAAAGACGTGATATTTTTCACTGTTATTTCTTCTAAAAAAACAACAGCTAATATTGTTATATTTTGCTTTATTGGCCAGCATCATCTTTATTATACCGGTAGAAAGCATGAAGCGTTAAAAGATTTTCTCGGATATCTTTATAAGATTTCTACTATACCTAAGTTTTATTTTATACTACTTGTTCTTTCATACTAAACTTGAAGAGTTTTATGTTTGTGAATACTAAAAAACTTTTGTTATCTAATAATTCAAATTTTTTACCAGAAAATATACACAAGTACTTATTAGTTGCAGATTTTTTAGGAAAAAATAAGTTTGTGTGTTCTTTAAATGTATAAACATTTTTTAAATTAAATTTAAGTAGACCAATCAATACCCAACCCTATATATTTTTTTGCACATCGCATTGGCCAAAACCTGTAATGATGTGCAAAATTAGTTTAAAGAGAATATAATAATCATAATATTGGAAGCGATATGCATGTATCTCAAAGGTGGAATAAATGAGCAGCAGTATGTGAATTCCGAAATACCAGGATGTCGTCATATTTCATATAATTTTTTTCTTTGACTCGATGAAGGATTTTGACATTTTTACAACAGATTTAAGTTTGAGAGTAGGATATAATATGAGGTGAGTTTTACTTCATTTCACTGCTTACAGTCGGGCAGAGACTTGGCTCTTGCCTTTAACATATGTTACAAGACATAACCTAAATAAAGTACTAAGCAAAATACTAAACTATAAATAAACATAGTCTCTAACCCAAAGTCATAGAGTAGGTACCACGTTTCATTTATCGATTTACATATATCGCGCACTAACTTCTCACTTGTGCATGTTCCCAATGTTTTCTACTGCATTTTGTCACGTTCTCTACGGAAATATTTCTACCCTCGACTTTATTGCAAATTTCAGTTGGTGCAATTTATACTCGATGTCATCGTATCTCTAGAATACCCTTTGTTCATAGTGAAAAAATACAGGTCATATACTTAAACAGACAATGCGGTATGTATTTTATTACTGACTGGTACAATACCGTTACAGTTTTATATTCGCGATTTAATTAACGAATGCATTTATTATACAGGGTTTTGTTCATTTGAGTATAGTACACTCTATCTAAATTTTGTGGGATAATGTTTAAAGATGAACCTTATAATTTAGTATGAACAAGATATTAAATAATTTTAGTTTGATTTTATTGGCACTCACAATGTGGTAATCACGAAGCATTTTTAGTACAAACATAATATTAACCAAAATAGAGACTGAAGGTTTGAAAAGTATGTCAATATCTTTTACGTGAAGAAAATATTACTTAATATGTTAAATCGTCATAGTCTCGAGGACTATGACGATTTAACATATCAGATGAGGTGTCTGTTGGGTAATTATTCTTAATATCTTCACTCTCGCAGGTGTGAAAATTCAGCTAAATGCGAAAACTTCGTTTAACATATATAAGTATGTTTTTGAAGAGATCAATAATTGTTTGATTCAATTAAATATCAATACTTTGTTGTTTCTTCCATAACAATATACATATTTTTCTAATTGTAGAATTACCTTGGAGATATTCTTATTTCTCTATTTTCCATCAATTACTCTTCTGATGTTGATGTGTAGATTTTTAATGCAAAGTACGTGTTCATATTATTCAGAAATGTCACAAACTGTCTACCACATATCACGACCTTCTAGGATTGGGAAAAAATTATGGTAACGTAAGTAATCCATAAGAAATATCTACAAAAAGATAGAAATAGAAAGTAATAAATTATACAAAGTAAGAAGGAGTAGATTAGTAGGCAGTAGATGTGGGTTGCCCTATCGGCAAAATAACATTAACTGAGGAAATATACACTGAAACAAAAAGCTTCCCTTAGTGACCGGAGATAAAAATGTTTACATAACAAAAAGCCCGGTGGCGGGTAACACTTGCTTAGATGTTTCCACTAACAAATCTTAAGTCAAGTACAACTTTGAACTAACATCAAATCTGCGCGCTCTTATTTCACAAAGAAGGTAAATATGTAATGCACTGAGCATCTCATTCATATTTAATCCATGTAGCGAGTAAATCTTCTATTTACATAATATATTTAATACAAAGAATTTGAAATCTACGAGAATACTGTTTTTCTTTTATATAACTACATATTATTCTCTCTTATTCTTTTCCAAATAAATATTTGATATATAAATGTATTTGGAACAAAAAATGTACGATTTTGTTTTCTGTACAATAATCTGAATATATCTACCTGTTAGTTAAATATTGTTTTTTTGGGATTAAATAATTAACTATAATCTGCTACTGTCTGTTTATACCCTTACGCCATATCCCATCTGAGGTAGACATAGAGGATGGAAAGCAAAGCTCTTTTCTTTTATACTTCTTTCGATTCAGCAAAAGTACAAAGTAGCACTATTTATCTCATTATTCACTAACAACCAATAATTTCAAAGTGCATCAAAATTCTATTAGAAGATTAACTTTATTATATTTTGTTGTATTTCGTTCATAGAAATGACACGAATATTTTAGCGTTTTCAGTATTTATAAAATAAGTGAGAAAGAATTAGGGTAATTCCAATTTTTTTGTTTTTAAAAATGTATTTATCTCACATTTGTATCGTGGTAGTGTACCTATAGAACAAATAAGAGTACCTACCCATGTAGGTTCATACTACCACTCTCTCACTCTGAAGCGCTCAATGTCCGGTCAAGTAACTTTGTTTGGACGCCGTCGGTGTTACAAATCAACTTTCTCCTTTCTACTAACAATACTTTGTTCTTTTGTACGCTTCCTTTTTCTTTCTTTGTCTTATGGTTGTTCACTGATCACTTGGAATTTTTAACAACTACAACAAACACATTTCTCTGTACAAAATGTGTACTTTTTCTTATCGTATGAACCTAAGCATTCACACAACAGATTAGTCAGTTTATTTGGACATAATTAATAATAAATATTTTACATTTCTACAATGAAGTATCTTACTTTAATATTTCTTTATGGTAAATATTTATTAAAATTAATATATACCATTCAATAATTTGGAAATAAAAAAAAATAATGCAAAGTATTAACTTTTTAATGATTGTGTAGTAGGGTAGGTACTTGGATTGATCTGGATTCACATTTCGAAAGTTATAATTTTTAATAAAGTTATAAGTTTTTCACCTTTTTATTAATTTTAAAAGTTTACTTAGATTCACTTTGTCAAATTTCCATCATAGAAATATCATAGTTAGATTGAAGAAATCACTTAAAGGTGATAATCTCGGCACTGCTTATCGTCCTAGTATTTTGTATTGTTTTGTAACACTATTTTATAATGATTGTGTGCAAAAAGAATAAATAAATAAAAATACCACCTTCTCCAACTGACATTGATGGGGAAAATTGAGGGACGCCGAGAACCCGGTAGAAGACAGATGCCCTGGCTGCGAAACATAAGGGAGTGGACCAGCATCCAAAGTGTGAAAGAGCTGTTCCAAGCAGCGCAGGACAGAGATTAGTTCACCGAACAACTTGAGTGGAACGTAATATTTTGGTTTGTCACAACAATCACATATTTTTATTTTCATTACCTGTATATTTTTTCTGAACAAAACTAGAATTAATGTATATAATGTCAACTTTTCACATTTGGCTTGAATCAATTTTATTGTTATATTGGATTGTGTTGTAAATATAAAAAATGTTATTTGTTCCTTTTTTCTAAATTAAAATTCTATAGGTAACTACGCACATACCACAGGCAACCCAATTACATTAGGTAAATTTCCATCATAGAAATATCAAAATAACTTTATGTACACATCATATAGATACCTACATAATAATATTATTTGATGGCATAATGCTGTAATATAATATGTATAGGATGGGAGTCTTATGAATATCAGACAATTTCTCGATTAAAACATGTTATTTCTCTAAACCTGTCTCAAGGTTTGACACGCGAAATCCTCAGGTATCAAGGGCAACCAGGAAAATGGAAATTTCCAGTTTGTAATTATTATCTTACCATATTGCAATATATAATAATAATAATGATATGCTAGGCAGGTATTTTGGAAACTCTTTGCATAATACTTGTTACAATGCTGTATACATATTTATATAAATACATACATACAAGTAAATTAAGGATTCTTTACTTTTTTGTACAAAAAATATTACACATCAAAGAGAAAAAATTTGACAGATTAATTTGTATTTAAATTTGTAGTAGAAAAGGTATGTTTTATTTTCTTGAAAATTTCTTCAATATTTTTTTATATCATTTTCTTGCTATCTTAAGGTACTAAAAAATAATATATATAAACATTAAATAATTGCATGGTATAAAAAAAAGTCTTGCATTAATATCTACGTACTGTCTCTCAAAATAAGTTCATAAATCATATTGTTTGCACTATAACAATATTTACAAGACAGTTGTTCAACAAACAAAATAACACAAACAGGTAAATATCACAAAATCACATGAAAAAATAAATCTTGAAAATATTTTTTTTTTAATATTGAATGTGCAGTAAAGATAAAGTAAATAAATAAAGTTTAATTTATTGATTGACGGTTTTTGGGGTATTTTCATATTAATAATTTATTAATAAAACAAATGTATAATAGCTATTCCACTGTTGACTTTATTAATTTTGCTTTAAACAAAACTTTAATTTTTTCACCTGACGATGAGAGTGGTAGCTCCTGAAAGCCGGCTCGCAAAATTAATAAAGTCAGTGGAATCTATATTCTTATAATTTTATTCTCATGGGATCACATTGACCTTCAGCTGCAATGATCTTTGTAAGAATGGTCTTATTTTCAGTAATAATAATATCTTATTTTCCTTAATTTATAAAAAAAAATATCCTTAAAAAAAATTTAATTATAAAAAAATCTAAATTATGAATTTATCTAAAATTATAAAAAAAGTAAATAAATATTAAATAAAATATCATCAAATGGATAAATATATCTACGTGTAATAAATCAAATGGATAAATGTGTCCAAAAATAGGAAGTACTGAAAACATGACAACGTAATTAAAATGAAATAAACAAAAGCCAATTTGGATAATAAATGTCTAGTATTCATAAGATAAAATGCAGTGATAGGTAATGTATAAACAAGAGCTGCATATTGACATGATATGAAAATTTTCATAAAATTTGTTTTTCAAGCGTCGTGATTAAAATAATAGAGTTTCACGAACATTGAAAAAAAAATCATTTGTTTATTGAAAAAAATACCGATACAAGCACTTATCAATCATTTAATAACATTTGGATGAATAAAAACAACGTACGTAGGGTGAATAATTTGTTTATTTGTAGTTCTACGATTTTTATACAAATACTACAAACATACTTGTACTTTACCATCACGACAATTTGGATGGACTTAATAATAATGCTAATAGGCTCATTCTATGGAAAAATATTCGACAACGGGTGGCGCCGCTCAACTAAGATAGTGCCAAACGTCATTTACGTCGTGAAAGGGTATTCGAATTGGGTAGAATACTTCATCGTTGAATTAAAGATGTTAAATGTTTTATATGTGATATTTTAAAAATGTCTTCCTCTTATAAACGGACACCGAAAAACTTATCGAAAAGAATGGGAGATAATTTTTTGTCTGGAACTCTACGGAACATACAATTGGTGAATTATTAGATTTTATTTCCTACAGAGAAAAGGAATTTTCTGTAAAGTTTTTCAGTAAAGTTTGACAATGACTTTATAAGTCGAAACCAGGTCACTGCTCAATAAAATCTTTTAGTAAAAAAAACCAATTGTGTTTTTTTTTGCCATATATACTTTTCAGTAAGTTTTGAGTGTTCTGTAAAAGGCAGGTGTTTGTAAAACACCACGAACGATAGGGATAAGGCATGCTGAATATCCATTATATAAAAATGAAGAGAATAGCCTTCATGTTTTTACATGCAGATAGACCACTGGCTACGAATTGAATAAATTATGCAGTTGTATAGCACTGCTCGCAGACTCCGAAATGGAGCTGAACGAAGCCCTACGAAAAATGGAAAGTATACTTGTCAAAGTACAACATGAAAATAAATAAAGACAAAACAAAATGTATGGTCGTTGGAAGAGAGGAAGCGACTGCGAACATTGCCATAAATGGAGTGAGCATCAAACAAGTAAGAGAATTCGTGTACTTGGGCAGCAGAATAAACCAGGATGGACGCTCCAAATCGGAAATTGTGAGCAGAATAAACCAAGCAAGGATTGCCTTTAACAAAAAATCAAAAATATTGGAATCCCCAAATATTGATTTAAACGTAAGGAAGAACCTTACTAAAGCCTTTGTATGGAGCATTCTGCTTTATGGTTGTGAGACGTGGACCATCAGCAAGAGTGAAAGCGGACGGTTGGCGGCTTTTGAGATGTGGTGCTACAGACGCATGCTGAAGATCCATTGGTCGGAACACGTCGAAAACGAAGAAGTATTAACCAGGGTAGGCGAAAAAAGGCAACTTCTTAAAAGAATCAACTAACTGGATTGGCCACAACATCAGGCACCCAGGACTACTCATCGCCATCGCGGAGAGTAAGACCGAGGGGACAAATGGCAGAGGCCGACCAAGAGATACGTATATGGACCAACTAAAGAGGGACATGAACTGTGGCTCATACGTAGAGCTGAAAAGACTGGCTGAGAATAGGGAGGAATGGAGAAGAAAAACCAAACACGTTGCAGACCAATCCAATGGATTGTAACTCATTTTATATATATGTAGGTATAGTTCATATCGATGTTTGGTAAAATTTAAATCTACCGTAATAATAATATGTATACTATGTCCAATGTCAGAAGTGATTGATTTATTAGAAGTCCTTGTCTATTTATTTGTGACTTGGTAGAAGTATAGATTGTGATGGTTTGTAAATGAACGGAGGTTAATATTTACTGCCTTTACAGTTGCCATACTGTTGTGTACCTATCATTCAGTATCCTCTGACCCATGATCTATTATAGTTGGTATTTCAAACAGACCGCGTCATGTGATGAGAGTAGAAAATAATATACATTTAATATTTATTTATTCTTTTCTTAAAATGATCTCAATCAATTTTAAAAATATGTTTTATATTTTTTTTTATATTTTATA
The DNA here is from genome assembly GCA_947579605.1 of Athripsodes cinereus. Taxonomy (NCBI): domain Eukaryota; kingdom Metazoa; phylum Arthropoda; class Insecta; order Trichoptera; family Leptoceridae; genus Athripsodes; species Athripsodes cinereus. The sequence continues at coordinate 21,758,124 of OX388310.1, forward strand.
CAATCAATAAACAGAGTGTGAATCTTTTGCAGAGGCGCGATTTCTTCAACCAACCTAAATGATGAGATGTCTTAAAATCATTGTGATTTTTTATAAACCCATATACACAATCGCACATTAATGTGGTGTCCTGAAATGGAACTGACAGTCTAATTTAATCTAAAGATTTCTAAATTAAAAATCTAACAGCAAACCACAATCTAGTGAGGCAGTATATTCTATTTGTTAACTTCGACAATTGTGTAGTAAGGTTAAGATAAAATATTCTTTAGTATAGAAGTTTTAGTTTATTTATTAATTGATTCTTCACTGTACATTGATTACAACAATTACATAAAAGGTAAACATTCAAGTTAGATACAATCAATCTACAGAGGGCGAGTTTATGGCAAAGGCGTAAAATATACTATAATATTTATATGAGTAAAGATAAATACATAATAAAATGTAACCATGAAGGTATCTTCAAAAATATGTTTTGTTAATAAAGACACAAGCTTTTAGCTTACTGTGAAGGGTGTATAAGGTTGTTTTTGGGTTTATAACAAAAACTCAGATATATCTTTAAAAAAAAAGATTGTGACATAAAACAATACTTATTTCAGAAATAAGTGTACTCACTGTATGTCATATCCAAAAAAAATATGCATTCTATTCTAAATGAAAACTTAAAAAGCTTTTTTATTACTAAGTTCTACAAATATTTAAGATCAATTTTTTAAATGAACACGTGAGAGAATTTATATTCCAGGTAATCCATGAGTCATCATCATCTCGCCCTCAACGCTCCTCTCGGGAGCACAGGGCAGAAACCAGCCTCCTCCATTCAGAGCGTCTCTGCGCAAATTGCGTCACCTCTTTCCACGACATTCCCTGCGCTCTAATATCGTTGTCATAGGAACGGTGTATTGTGAAAGAGGGACGCCCAGACCGATGGAACCCCTGCGGACGGAAGAACAGTGCTCTTTTTGGCCAACTATCATTGGGCATTCTCGAAACATGTCCCAGCCAGGTCCATCGTCTCTCCTGTATTACGGAGATTACAGGTCTCTGCTGGGTGCGCCGGCGCACAACATCATTTGTAACATATTCATACCATTTGACATCCAAAATCCTTCTAAGACACTTGTTTTCAAAGCTTAGTATCTTCCGCTCTTGAGCCTTGGTTAAGTGCCAAGCCATATAGAAGGATTGGGATGATGCACGCATGAGTAGAAGTACATTAATGTATAATCGAATAAAAAATCACATACAAATTTACATATAATTTATATTCCGTATTTTTCCGCATTGTTTCGTAGCTACGAGTATACACGAAGCATTTCAATGTTATATGTATATTTAGGTACCTATCCAAAAGAATGTAGGTATGTCTGTTTTGTCGAATTTTATTTCCTTGTACCAACCGCTATGCCGGAGACATAATTATATGTCGTACATCTGTTAAATTGAAATATTTTCTAGAAATGTCTTGTTCGGAGAGTTCAACATTATTATTAACGATTAACCAACTTATTTAACTATTGTTAAAATGTTATTAACTAATTCACATTTTATTTTTTTATTTGTCTGTAACATTGTTTTTTTTTTGTTTTATGTTCAACGTGTGAAAGGCTCACGCCATGTATAAGTGATAAGCAAATAAATGAATTGTATTATTTTTTTTATCTATAAGTAAATTTAACTTATTAAAATGTTTATTTTAAATAACTTTATAACTTATTGTATTAATGATTTCAATAAACATATCTACGACGTACACCTTTAATACTGAAGTTTTTAAATGGTAATTCACATTATTAACGTTATTATTATTATTATTACTGACAATAAGACGATTCTTACAAGGATCATTACAGCTGAAGGCCAATACGATCCCAGAAGAAAACATTAAACGATATCCAAACAATAACAAAATTGCAATATATCCTCGATTTTTCTTACGAATCAAGAATTATAAGAATTAAGAATATTATTCAACAGACAACGAACAGAGTGTTCAAACTCCCTTTAGGTAGGAAACGAAAGGTTACTCCGAAGCTGACGAACTTGGTTAGACTGGCTTAAGTGCACTTTACCCATGATACGGTCATGGTAAAAACTTTTACGAGTAACGCGGTTAACTTTTTGTTAACGGTGTCGTGTTCTGCTTGCAAGGAATGCAATTTATTTATTTACTTACCTACTTCATACCTAGAATAGAATATGTGTCATTGTAGATATCCATCTAATCTTATTTTCGTATACTACAAGTAGTGGACCTGACGTGAATCTGTTCAAGTTATCAGCTGTTTCCTTTATGTCTATCGTTTAGACAATAATATTATGTATGACTTCTATTATACTAAAACAATATACAGGTCAGTAAAATTGAGGTATAAAACTTCCGTTACTAAGATGGACTGGAAAAAGCGGTATGCAACCTCAATAGCAAGACTCTAGAATATAAATAGCAGAAAAAACATATTTGATATTAATAAAACACTGTTTTACTTTTCACTATTAATTTATTATTACTCAAGCGCTTTCGTCAAGTTAGCTTGACATTTTCAAGAGAACTAATTACAAGAAATTTTTTTCTCAAAGTCACATGCAACAACAACATTTTTTATATGTAGGTACCTAAAACAGAAAAGAAGGGGTAAGGAAGTAAGAGTAGTTAAGACAATGGTGGATGAACAATTGGTTTCAACAATGGTGATGAATGGGGTATTTGAATATTTACTATATTTTTAATATTTCTATGTATTTCCAATGTTTCCAAAGCAATTAATTTTCCATACCGGTTTTCTGAATGTAGGACCCTTACACTATTCACATCAAAATTGTGATTATGACTAATGCAATGATCCGCCATCTCCGAACAATTAGATAAACCCCTAAGTGCTCTGGAATGTTCTTTGATACGAGTGTCTATCGATCGACTGGTCTGTCCGACATATTTGGCATCACAATCATTGCAATCAATACAATAGACACCGCTGCTATTAATAAATTAATAGTGAAAAGTAAAACAGTGTTTTATTAATATCAAATATGTTTAAAATGTCTTTTCACAATGTGAACACACAAACTCTAGATCATATAAATAGCAGACTTACTAATAGATATATTCAAATGACTTAAAATATAACAAATATGAAAAACAAAATTATGTCAAGGCACACTTGGAATGAGTATTTTCAAGTAATTGAATTAAGTATTCTCGATTGGAGAAACGTGTTTACACAGGGTAACATTGTGCACAGTCTAATAAAAAGAAGTGAGGAGATAATCCCAATGCTCACGATTGACTTTAGGCTGTACTCGAATTTGATATTTCGATTATTTATTGAGTGATAATTTTCGGCGTTCATATGCATCGTTCACTATGTATTGTTGATTGTGAACTGTGTGTGTGTGTGTGCCCTTACGAATGTTTTTTTTACAAATAGCTTGAAATAAATGGTCTTTAGTACTTAGAGAGTACCAAAAACAAAATATATGAAAGTTAAATATAAATTGTTTTTCTAGTAAGCCATAGTTATCTCATTTCAAATACACCCTTATTAAAACAAAATCATAACTTCCCTTATACCTATGTATCTCAGATTGAGGTATTGCATGTTGTTTTACTTATCAATATCTGGTTTTGTGATACTGTTTACTGTTCATCAATTATTATTCCGCTCCTGGTATCGTCAAGGATGCATTTCAGAATTCAGCAGGTAAACCCAATCCAATTTATTCACTGTGTCGGTGTTTAGGTAGTAGAATTCCATATCGAAAAAATAAAACAGGTGTTTTATTTTTTCAATCCAATTTAACTTAAGCAAATCAAACTGATTGTACCGTATAACACGAATTCTAACAAATCGATGTTACTCAAATGCCTTTTCCCACAAGCGGAGCAAACAGCAGACTAAATGCATGTAATGAACGCACTGATTTGAGTTTATTATATTTGAATACACTACTATATTATATCATATCCCAAAGAAGAAAGGGCAGAACGCAAAATTGCTCTATACTTACATACTTCTTTCACTTCCTTCGTATTCATACTAATTCTCATAAAGGTATGTCAATTTTTCTTACCTAACACGCTGCCGTTTTATGCGTTTTTCACAAGCTATGCAGTTATCGGACATTCGAGCTTTACCTACTTTAAATTAAATTAAATTACTTATTATTTTAAATTCTGATTTTAAAAATTATATTTATAAAACCACAACGTTTGTCAAATAATATATGACAACTGCAGTAAGTATGCAGTAAGTAGAATATTATAATTATATGTTTGTTAAAGTAAATTCACTATCAAATGTTTCTACATTATCTACATACTTATTTGGAACTTGTTTCGTAATGGAAATCAAATCTAATTTTATTAATAGAGTGCTATTTTGATTGTGGTCAGAGATATTCAGATACTGATTTATTGCTTCATTTACCAATATAAAAATATATTATTTTATAATATGTAATAAATGTGTATTTTAGTAATAAGGTGTGTATGTAACATTATTAAATTTTAAATTTTATTTTAATAAAAATATTTGAATTTGAATATAAAGTCAATTTTGAGACTATTAAGTAATTAATTTGTTTGCCAATAGCCATATTTTTTATCTAATTTGTGGTGAAGCTATGGCTCCACGTTAGTTTGATGGTTTTGGTTTGGAAACGAAAGCTTTTGAAAGTCGACTCTCGATTAATAAAGTCACTAAAGCAGATCTAAATATAGGTGTTTATCTACTCCCTTGCCCAAGTTGGATCGGGGGCCCATTGTGCCTAGGTACGTCCTCCAGAGATCCCTGTCCACCGCTGCCTCCAGGACCTCTGGCCACTCCAAACCACGTCTTTCAACACACAAGTTCGACACCTGCCTTTGCGAGCTTCTTCTAGGTGTATTATTTTTTTTAAATTCGTGAAGGATAATTATTTTATATTTCTGACCTATAATAATCAAAACAACTTCTTCATCAATATTAGAGAGGTTCAATTTTTATCGAGTCACACGTCACACAAACATCATTTTCATAAGAACGGTGCTTTGCAAAAATTGATTCAAAAGCTGTTGGATCATTGAAAATATTTCGTATTAAAGAAAAAACAGTGACCATCATTTTGGCCAACCATAATAACATTATTCTTCTAAATCGGAAAATTACGTTTTGAAAGCCAACTTTTACTAGGTCAAACAAATATTGTAATGACCAAAAATAGTTGATTACCATTTAAATATAAATGATTACCATTAAGATCAAATTCTAATTATTATTAGTTTTTGAAACTATAAAAGTAGTTATGGGCTATTTTTGATTGCATACTCAGTATCAGTTGATATATTTTATTACCGACAAAAGCGACACAATTCAACAATATCAAAGTAATTTGTGAAATGCTATCTTCCACGGTACGTTTTAATAATGATTAAATCTATGTATGTACATACAACTGATACCAGGATTCCTGACTGTATAATGATATTATGCTTTATAGTACATTGTATTCGACTGCATATCAGTGGCAGGACTAGATTTGATAAGCATTGCTCGTGCCACATATACTCGTATTAATGTACATAATCGTTGTATATTACTATAGGATTCCATCAAGTATTTTTGATCCAGAGATCAGAAGTTCGAATTCAGTTGAAAAACGTATATTCACAAATATATTGAACTGACATCATTTTTGTTTCTTAGATTATAAATATATCTCCCTTCAGTTTATTGTATTAATATCTTCCCTTATAAAAACTCATTTTTAAATAGTGATGAAATTAAACCTTTTTTTATCGTTGTATAACAACAGATAATACGTTTTGTTTTCTTATCTCACATTTCTTCCACAATTTTGATAGAAAAAAAATAACAAATAATTTGTTTCTTCTCCTTGGGCAATCATTAGTCCATCGTAATTGTGGGGTCTAGCTTATTCGTTTTTCTCCACCACGTTGATTATGTGAATCCACTGCGTCATTCTGGGTGGCATCGCAGCTTTGCAAGTCCTGCCTTATCACTTTCATCTACCTTTATTTGGGCCTTCGAAGTTGTAATGATGAACAGTAAAATTAATTAAATATATCTCTATCTTTAACATCAAGTTTGGGTAGATGGCGCTCTTGCAGCTGCCTGAACCCACAACTTCTCTTTCTTTTAAATTCAAAATAATGTTTAAACATCAATTAAATTTTTATTTTGTTTTCATTCCGACTAAAATACAGTGTAGTTTATTTAATTATGTTGTTTTTAGTGTTAACTGTGCTAAAGTTTAAATGATAAATTGTATAAAAAGAAATATGCAAACTAAATCTTATAAAAATTTGTGACAATAATTTTAACCAAATTTGTATTATAAAAGTAGTAAAGAATAAATAATAATGTGAAATAAAAGTGTTAATGCGCCCTTTAGATGATTAGAATCATGAAAACGGCGCAATATAAATAATCCAATAATAATAATAGTCGGTGATTACGATGATCAAAACTTTTTATTTGTGTCTTTGGGGACGTTTTACGATTTTTCGACTATCTAAAGTAAACGAATTACTACATTTAATAAATATTCAAATCGCTCTATACATGCCATAAAACATAAAGCTAACTACTAAAATACTTTATTTAAACAATATTTCTGCCATTGTTACTATTAAGTAGGCGTATATCACTTATCCCTGGATGTTATGAGAACATTCATTTATAAGTTCATGCTGTAGACTCACTTAATTGGATGGTTAATAATAATAATAACCGGACAACTTTTTTATGATGCGCCGTTTTGTGGAAAGACCACCGCAAAGGCACACACAAGAATCATATCACCTCCTGAACAATAGGGTCTTTAGCCTTGTCTTTCCTCCACATTCTCCAGAGTTCGCAAAACATAGGAAACTTTATTTTTATGTCTCTAGTATATAAGTAATCATCAATTTTTGATACATTGTCCATATTTTCATTCGTTTTTTCATTCTGTCTAAACATGTACATTTCGTGTTCTCACGATCAGCACGCCACTGCTTTAGCCGTACATATACCAAAACAATGTGTTGGTGTAGTATTCAATGCATTTACCTTACCTATATTGACTTCATTATACTCAAATGGTTTCTAAATCCTAGTAACACCTCAATATTCTCTCACTAAACTATATAATATTATTCTTCTGCAACAATTTTTCTATTGTTGGATGTGTGTCTCTTTCAATTATTGTTCAATTTAGTACTTTATTGAACACTTCTGGCTACTCGACTGAGACATCTTCATTACCTTATTTTTCTCAATTAATCTCACTCTATCTATGTCATTATGGAATATCCCATACGCAAGGTAGCCAGTGGATCAGCTGCATGTAGTAAAGATGCAAGTTGTCCTCTCTGAGCAAATAAAAATTAAGACATTTAGAATGGGTGGCAAACGCTGAATTTCAGTTAATGTCTTTATTTTTCAAACACCTGCCTTTTACAGGACACTCGAAAACTTACAAAAGAGAGTGGCTGATAATTTATTATATTATCAACATAAAGGTACAAAAAACTTCTTTTAGTCTTTTATATTTTATAAAACTACGCATAGTCCGATGATCACTGAAATAAGATTTGTTGAATTTTCGTACCCGTTTTGCATTATGACAAAACAGAGATGGAATTTATATTGTACAATATATCTTCACTAGTCTATCAATGTACAGTATGAGAATTTAAGAGTAATATACCTTTAGATTAGAATATTTACATTTTTTATTTGTTTAACTGTGCTTGGACACAACACGCAAACGCAGACGGCTAAACCAAGCAGACATCTCAATTGGAGTAACATCCAAAATCTAATGGGAAAATCTCACTTCTTCCGTTGGCTTTGTTGCCCATGGACACCAAAAGTGATCACACGAGCCTGCCTAGAGCCAATAAGTAACCGTAAATTTCACACAAGGAACTACCAATGTTGCATTCTGTAAACATGGTTCGCCAGATGCCTGGTTTTTTCCTATACCTTTAGGATCAAGCTTTTAAAAAACTATGTTTTAAAACTTACGCTTAGTAAGAGCTTCGGACTATCAATCAAGATATGCGGAGCTGCCATCTTACTTCACATTACGCCACCAGCAGCACATTGCTTACTGTGGAGCATTTGAGCTATGTTTCGGTATCCAGGAAACTTAGATCCAACTTCCAATCATATTTTTTTTAATGAAATTAGTTTTTTTGTATGAAATCAAAGTAAAATAACAATGCAATTCGTTTCATTTTAATAAAAAAGTCTGTATGAATATTTTTTCGTCGATTGTAGGTAGGCAGATCCACATGACTAGCTGGTATAACATTCCTACGTTTAATTATAATAATGTGCATCTCGTATGTGTATGGTTTGGAATAAATATGTCCTGTCACTCATAGTCCACCACAATAATCTGTGGCTCCACATGATTTCACTCATGCCTGGATCCAATGCCTCATTATAGTAATGTTTATTGTACAACCGACCTATTGCTCTGCCTGCATGTAGGGTAGGAATACCTATAAATATACGAATATTATTACAAACACGATAAACAATACTCGAGTGACTTCTTAACAAAAGAAGCAATCATCTTAACTTGGTGTGAATATTGAACCCTTTACAAATAAAGTTAATCCGAGATAGATAAGACCCCCTAGAAAAACACGCACTTGGCGATCGACTTCAAACGAATTTCCGACAATAATTGCAACAATAACGCATAATTATACGGTACATGTACGTAGATTGTCGAAAAGTTCGCCAGTAGTCAATCGCTAAGTACGGTTTGTCTATGGCCCATGGTCTACGGGATTTCATCATGCTGGGTTACGAGAGTAGTAATAGTTTTCAAAATAGTGATGCTATATTTGCCATAGGAAATTCTATCTTTATAATTTTCTACCTATGATATTGACTTCATAAATAATGTTGATTATGATCCATTGATGTTGACTACAATTTTATCTTTATCATTCAAAACCAAGCCTTTCATAAAATAATTTTCATAATTAATAAAGAAGCTGATATATTTATCATAAGTGTGAGAATTTTCAATGATGTTAATACAAGATTTCAATCAAATACAAAAAAAAACCTGTTTGAAATCATCAGAATCTTAGTACTAGTCTCATTCGAGCATGGCAAATAACTATACTGTTTACCCTTCCTTCTATACAAGTATACCGCTGCATGAATTGAACGTAAAATATATACTACAGAAGTTGACAATTGAACATTATATTGGATTTCTGTCTTCGATGTTTGGTTTGAAAACCTCTGCTTCATATTAATGTATTATTATTATTATTGTACCTATATCTATTTGATCAACAAAATCAAATAGTTCTGTAGTAATAACAAGAGCAGAAAATTATTGGATTCTAGCATTTCATAATATATCTTCACCTATAAATGATATATCTAGAAGAGGGATTTCACAATCTAGCAGAATTAACCATACAATCATATGAGTTATACATAATAGTAAGAATCTTGAATTGGGTAATAAGATCTGTTATCCATTGTAAATGTCACAGAGAGGGTATTCGCTTTGCTAATTTGTGGGACCTTGATTATTATTAATAAATTAGTTTGTGTCCTTTAAGATGATAAGTAAATAAATAGATAAATAAATATATAAATGTCATACAAGCACAACAAAATCTAGCTTGAAGTAGTCAAATATTTTACTTCTACGTTTTTTAGCCTTTTCTCGTCCACTCTTAGACAAAACCTCAAAAATTTCCCTCCATATTTGCTTATTGCTCTAATCATCTGATAATTGGTAAAAAAACATCAATAAAAGCATAAATAAAATAATATAAATCAAAAAAATGTTTGTATCCTGATATTTTTAAAGTGAATATCTATATTACTCCTATTGTTTTTCTAGTGAAAATTAATCGAAACATTTTTAATTATTAAGAAAAATGTTTCGTGATTACCACATGGTTAGTGCCAACAAAATCAAATCAAACAAAAAAATTAATCGACCCTAGCATCTGCAATACTTCCGTAAGAAGCGTGATTTTATTACAATTTGTTTTTTATACTATAAAAATGTACTTAGTAGAAAATAAAACCAAGAGGTACACATAGAATTTATCGATTTAAAAACACCTTCCGAAATACTAATGTAAGATGTATCGAAATCATAAATACAGCATATATGTTTCATAAGTAGGTAGTAGCAGGAACATAGTTCAACTATTGTATTACATAACTATCATTGTAATGATATAATACAAGTATTTATTATATTCTGTGTGAAGGCATGCAATACACGAAGGTAATTAGTCATTGTTCACGTGTTCAAGGAGATGATAATTTATGTTCATCATAATCACCTAACACTTTGAGCATGTACTAACTGCATGTACAATTCAAGCTACATTATACGTACAATTACGTACATCTCATAAGTCTAAGATCTTATTATAATTGTTATTTTTTTTTTATTATTTTGGATTTATTTGTCGTTGTTATTTTTATTTTTGTATTGTTGACATGTAAAAGGTAAAAGCCATGCTTAAATAAAACAAATAAGTAACACAAGCTGAACCATAACAATCACGTAATTTATATTGCTTGGATCAAGTCCTTCTCTCAGCAGGGTTACTCTTGACAAAATCTAAACACGATCTTAATCTTAAACATACGACGCGCGAAGTGACTTTTGGCCAAAAATACGCGCATACCGATCGCGTGGTGGCGGAAGTGCGATGTTTTTGACCATAGTCCCTTCTTGCGTCGTATGATCAAGATCAAGACTAGATTAAGATCGTATTTAGATTGTGTCAAGAGTAGCCCTGCAGTTTCACTGTTTTGTTTTCATTTCATTGATGATGGTGACAAATCATAGGTTGAATATATCTTCTATTAGATTTTGACCATCTTAGTGAAGTTATTTTCATGAATATACTTAAAAAATTAAAGTCAAAAACACATGAATATAAAAAGATATCAATAGTCAAGTTCTATAACTCAACAAGAAGAAATTTCTTATAATTGAGAAACAGCCATTTTTGTAATTTTGGTAAACTTATATTGTTCTTTAAAAACACGACACAAAGTGAAATATACCTACTATAAAGGGTTAGTTGGAAGACATCGCATTTTTGCGATTAACTCGCCCTCTGTACCTACATTGAATTGTATAACTGATATTTTTATAATTTAGTGTTTTATTTATATGTAATATTGTAATTTTTATGTTAAATATTGTAACCAATTTACAGTGAAGAATAAAATAAATAAATAAAATAATCGCACTGTTAAAGTCTTTGTTTCGTTCAATAGTAAAACAATTCCATTTTTTGTGTTATAGAACTGGACAGTTGATATGTATGTAAATTTATCTGTTTTGTCGCATTCCTTTCCAATACACTGTAAAACGAATGCTAGACTTGCTCACTCGTATAAGAATACATCTCTTCCGTTTCATTCATATTTATACAATTTCCTACTCAAACATATCAATTCCTGTTGATAAACAGTATGCATTTTAAAAAAAATTGATTAAACCACATACTTCACAAATATTCATACTATTGCGCATCTCATGATTCCGAAACATACACAGATTTTCATCATTTAACAGGAATTCGAAAATTAATGTTAAAAAAAGTAGCCCATTATTTTATTTATTTTGTAATGTTTTGGAAGCAGACAATTTTTCAAAACATACATTTATGACAATATATAACAATTTTATAAAAATAAATAAACAAGTCAAGTTTACCAAAATATAATACATACCTTAACCTATTATGTTTTTTTTTTTAAAAAAAGATATATCTGGGTTTTCTTATAAACCCAAATACAACCTAATACACCTTTCACAGTAAGCTAAAAGCTTGTGTCGTGAAAGGGGAGTTTGCCGGCACCTGGGATCGAACCACGGACCCCTTGTTCATGAGGCCGAGACTCTACCTCCAGGCTACCGAAGAACTCATGTCTTTGAACCTTTGCTGCATCATAAAAGTTTGCATCAAATCATATATGATAGCGCCTGATATAGATGCATCATAATATAGGTTGTCATTATGCCCTTGTTCTATGGTCCCCATGCACACATTTGTTATTTTGCTGTGTAATACACCAATCTGCACCTGTTAGTATGTAATACAGATAATATTATGTATTACAACAACTTACATGTGTTAACATCAACCTTCCAAGTTCATTACTTTACTATACTCGTATATAAAAAGATAAACTTAACTATAAGATAATATACCTAACTCAGCCGTTATTTGTTAATTATATTAATCTATTCATAATTTTTTCTTAATATTAGTGATTTCTTACAAATTCATTAAGATGAGAAAGTGACAAAGTTTAAACACTGAAATCGACATTGCTGGTCCTCTCGTTTTTCCAACGTATTTTTTGCAAATTATGGCCATGCGAATTCAATTTTTTTCTGGCATTTTGTTCTGCATCTCTGAATAGAAATTAAATTTACTATACGAAATTTTGTAATTAATTAATTATTATATCATTGATTTATTTGTAGTCATGAAAATGTTCAGCTCAATTGAACATCGGAGGGCACATTCGTAAATTTCTCTCTGTGACCAAAATTGTAAAAAATAATTTGCTTTGTTAATTATATTTAAAACATGTTATAACAGACAACGAATGATGTCTAATTAGCAACGTGAATAAAAAGTTATTCATGTTTCAAAGTAATTAACGTTATATAACGTAAATGACACAGTAGTAATAAAAAACACAATAACAGTTTTTCAATTCTCACTCACATGACTGAGGAATGAGAATATTAGAAGATAAAAGGGTTGTGGATAGGATGCGTGCAAATAAGTTGGGATGGTCTGGACAAATAGAGTGAATGGATAAAGAAAGGGTGACGAAGAAAGTTAATAAATCTGAAAGAAGGGGTGTGAACAAACTACATAACTGAAACACGTGGATTTAATTCTCAAGGTGCATGTATGAGAAATCGTGCATGTATGAAATGTTTGGTGGAATCTCCGTCATAGAATATGATTCCCAATCTTTTATTTAATTTAAATAATATTCGGTAAAAGGCGGGTATACGTAAAACACTTAATTTAGAACTTCAAAGTATTTCTATCCTGCGATGAGGTAGGCATGTCACCCAAATTGAATATTTTATTATTGTAGCACAGAGATGACGACCTGCTTGTTCATTACATGAAGTGAAGTGGTAAGTCAGCTGGCTATTTTACTTGTGACAATATAGATATACAAACAGCGATAGCCATCCTATTTTTTATATATTTTTTTATTTAAGTTACAACTTTTTCATTGTTTGAAGTTATACATATACGAATCCACGAGTACGTTTGTATATGCTTGTATATTTTTTTTACCTGATTAAAACAACCCCGGCCTTACTTCATATCTCTCTCTATACAACACTCTTCCATCACAATTTTACAATGTAAAATATTCATGGTCCATCGGGAGTAGAAATATTTCTGTTTTGGCCATACATACAAGCATATCAAATTCGTACCGTGTATCACAGCATAAATAGCACACACGAACACTTCGGTATACGTTTATTCTCATAATACGTTTTCTTACGTGTAATGTACAAGAGAGTTTATTCTTTGTGGCAAGGGAGGCACTATGGTCTAGTCTTGATCTTATCTTGAAAATGTGCAGTGATAGTTGACAGCTTACTATGATGTTTTTCGTCAAAGATGGCACATCTTTTCACAATAGACGATATGTTTTACGACAATTTACTATTAGCCCAGAATTGGTTAAAAAAAATAAGCACGACACGAGAAAGTGTGGACGCGGCTTATGGAGAATGCTGATTTCTGTCCTGTGCTTCCAAAAGAAACGTTGCAGTGCGAGATGATGATGACATCATCGAGGCTTCGAGAAAATTCACGTCTGGGTTAAGAATTTTTACTAGAAATTTTGCACTGGGTTAAGAATTTTTACTAGAAATTTTGCATTCTTTCAGTGCGAACAATATCATCGAAAACATTCATAGAAAATATTTATAAATCAGTTTGTTCGGTTTCAATCGATATATTTCAGTTTGGAACCTTCAGTTACGTGTTTCAGCTTGGCTTGTGAAAATGTTTTGGGTATATTTGAGACAATTTTTGAGGTAAAAAATATTCCGTGATGACAAAGATAGATAGATGGTAATAAAAAAAAATCATTATTTCGAATATTTACAACGTGAAAAATGTTATTCTTCCCTGTGATTTTCCTGGGACTGATTGTAACATTAATCATATGATCAAACGTACCGCAGACCACAACAGACATGGCCTCCACATTCGCTTATTATTTTAATCTTGACGTAGCTACGTGAAAAAAAATGAAACAAATGAATTTGGGTCACCAATGCCGCGACTAATTCATCCTTATTAGCTGGGGTCACATTTTTTTATAACGACTCTTCCAAAAGCGTTTTTGTGATGAATATCATCAGGGTTATCAAAATAATAAAATATATTTTTACACTACCTAGGTTTATAAAATAGCTATTTTTTGGACCGTTATTATTCATCTAATCATTAAAGTCTTATTGAAAATTTAGCCAATAATTTCAAGTCATATTGGACAGCGCACCAATGTCGTGAAATGAGATGATTCGATTGACTCAAAATCGCGCTGAAAGAAAGATACTTGCTTAAATTTCTGTGAAAAACGTCGAGGTTCGGTAAGAGCATATTATCTACTGACGTATTTTCATTTCATAGATTTCAAAATGTTATACAAAATGTATTAGACAATTGACATTTACAATTCAGTGATAAGGCACCCATCCTAAAAATCTTCTCTCTTAGAGGACAATCTGCATGATATTACATGCAATGAGCCTGTTTACTACACCACTATATTTATATTTTTTAAGTAGCTTTTAGTAGCTTACTGTGAAAGGTGTATAAGGCTGTATTTGGGTTTATAACAAAACCTAGATATATCTTTAAAAAAAATAGTAATAGAAGTTGTATTTCAAAATTTTTGTAGCTAAATAAAAGGAATTCATAAAACGCAATAAATTAAAGTAATAATACTATATGATAATCATTGATAATGTGTGGGCAGAGATGCTATTAATTTGTACCGTTGAAATGGTTAATACAGAGTAAATTAATACAAAATAAAGATTAATAATTATTCATTTTCTTGCTGTTTATTCTATTGTGATTATTCTAGGTATTCTCAAAATAAAGGTACTTAATAATAATGATTGCATAAAAACGTAATAGATACGAGATATAAGTATATGCCTAAGATAAATTTGTATATATTTTTGATCGTCCCTAACATGTTGTTACCTACTGTAATAACAATTCGTGGAATTTGCAATTAGGATAAGTATAGTGCGTATCTAAGATATAAAATGATAATTTATCTTAGGAAGAGGAGCAAAATTAATAATACAGTGTTGTAATAACCCTAGTAAATCTGGTTGCTGGACAAGTCGGTCGTCTCTTGTCTCCCTCTGTTGGGCGTATTATATACTATAGATTGTTGCCTCTAACCCCGCTGGGTTCTTTGTACGGGCAGAGGATGTTGTTCTTTACCCTAAATATTGTGAACCCTTACAAAACATCGGACAACATAATCCACCGTGCTTAATACACCGGACATTTGGAAGAGATAGGAAATGTTTTGCGTTATGGCTCCTTCATGTATCTTAATAATACACCTATACGACTAATGCCACCATATAATGGAGACAACCATATAATATATTATCAATTAAAATATAGTACAAACGCTGTTCAGTTCTCAGCTGTCCATGAAAGTTAACTCAATTTTGCGGCCGAGATTTAACTCTGTAATACAACGCCATGAACAATAGTTGCTTGCATATTATAACAGTGATAAAAGCTCATTCAGCTCATTTATATCCTCGATCCATTGCTCAACAATTACTGGTTGTAAACTTCTTAATTGCTTCTTTATTCGTCTTTTCCTTTCTCGCTTCTGATATTACAAACTACTGATTTTAGGGGTCGATTTGTTCAGCTTTGTTATTCCAAGGTTTGCATTTTTGGAATCTGAGCCCATTTCTCAGTTCTCGTATCTGACCTGCGCATTTAAGGAAAATATTTTTGAAAATATCTCACAGTATTTCTAAAGGGAGCCATTCAAGTTAGTGGACACAAAAATCGACCTCTCCGTGACATACATAAGATAAATATAATCAATAAATCTGAAAGTAATAAGTCTATATCATGTTATGAAATAAGATGGCATGTCAGCATTCAATTGTAATTATTTTGTCAGTTAAACCTCTTTGTTACGATAAACATTCAATAACAGATAATGCGTAATAATAAATCAATATTATCTATAATAAATATATGAGACACAAATCATTCCTTATGGGTGGATTATAACAAAAATGTATATGAGAACGCCGTATCTTAGACTTGTCGTTTGAAGCAATTTCTTAAAATCTATTAGATTCACTACTTTTCATCATTCCATTTATTTCATCGTTTAGTAAATTGACATACTCGCTACTATATGAAGTATAATTTAACTGTTTTTATTCAACCAAAACATAGGTATAAAAATGTTATACCATGAAAAATATTGATAAAATGTTGCGTAGGTACCTGTGTATGGATATAATATTTGTTTACCTAGAATATTTACAGTTTTTGGTTCTACTCGTTTTGGGTCCAATGCGCAGATGGAAAAATCAATCTGACATCTCGTTCGGAAAACCAATTATACAAAAAAGAGAAATGGATTGTGAAAAATCTAATCGCAGGAAGTAAGAAAGGTGTTCCAATGCTTATGAATTGGTTCTAGGTAAGTGATCACTTTTCAGTTTTCATGAATGTTCACCAATGCCGCCATTGTCACTATCATGGTTAATGCAAAAACCGCCAAACAGGAAACATTTAATGCAAACCAAATAAACAACATTTTACGGTACCTACCTCCTTTATCAGATCTCGAATCGATCATGATCTCTCATCTAGATGGCGGCAGAACGATTAAGTTAAATTCTTTTTCGGATTTGATTTGAGTCAAAATAAAGTTTACAATAAAAAAAAAGAACAAAATAAATATCTGGAAAAAATTACCAATAAAAATGTTGTTGAATTTTTCTGTACGGGTAGTGATATTGTGTAAACGTTGGCTATTTTTTTATGTATACCCAGGAAAAATAAAAAGTTATATGAATTATTTTTTATACAAGGTATACCATACAATTAAGTTTCTAGCATATAGGACGCATTGCAGGCAGTGGATAAGAAGATATTAATATTATATTATTGGTAACACATAAGTACTTACCGTATAATATTCTATAATGTAAGATATTATTATTAGTTAGTGGTGGCCATATACTGAGTAGGTGCTTATAACCGAATTGAGTTAAGTGGTTTTGGTTCTAATCTAAAATTAGGTTTCAAAGAACATTAGCCTTGCTAAGTTGTGGGCTTAAGGTGTGGTTACAGGAACTGAAGAGGTTTGGTTCATTTGGGAGTGTTTATATGGTTGGTATTATCTATATTAATTTACTGACCCACAGGAAAACCGTCATTCATTTATATGTTCATTTTGTCAATCAACCAAGATCATTAATAAAGAGGTATTTCATTTATACTATCTTAATGGTAGAAATAGTTGTAGTACCTTTAAAACTTTCCAATGAAAACAGATGTTAATTAACGTACTCGTATCTGGTGAACTTATCATAAAATTGTAATATCTTGCTGTTGTTATTATCTGGATGTTTTGTTTGTCCAGATGTCTTTTTGTGTCCATCCAGATGTTTTTTTATAGTACTTATTTTCTATTCTTTTATTATTTTTTTTTTTTTTTGAATTTTCAGTGTGAACACAAACACCCTTCAACAATATTCTTTTATTATTTGCATTACAATAATTCCCTGTTGTATTTTTTTTAATTTTACTGCGTACGTAAATTTCTATTTAAAATCTGCAACTCTGAAACCAGGAATTAAACTTGGGACCTCAGTTGTGCTCGTTGTAACTTGATAATAAATTCTTTGCACATTTAATCTGAATATTTATGCATTTCGAAAACTGTGAGGGAGTTTGAAGACTGATTATATCCACTCGTAAAAATATTAACAAATCTTTTTTACACAAAATTTTTAAATAGCATTTAAATAAAGTTAAATTTATCGACCGACGATTCTTGGTGGAAGTTCATATAAATAATTTTTAAAATGAAACACAATATATAGTTATTCCACTATTGACTTTATTTATTTTTGCGAGCCTTTACTTTTGCCTGACGATGAGAGCGGAAGCTCTTGAAAGCCGGCTCGCAAAAATAAATAAAGTCAATAGTAGAATAACTATATATTGTGTTTTATTTTAAAAATTAGCATTTAATTTTTAAGGCATGTCTTATGAGAGCAAAATAGCTACAAATACACGAGAAATTATAATTATGAATATAGAAGAATGAAAAAACATTTCAGGATAACAATACGCATTTTCTCTCTAACTTTTGTACAACGTATACGTTACATGATAGAATATATTATTATCTGAATATGTAAGAAAAAAATGTGAGGTTGGCGCACGAATTTTTCAGGTTTGCAGTACACTGAATTAATGAATCCATAGAGATAGAACATTTTTATAAGAAAAGGGTATTTTAATTTATACTTGAACTTGGATCATGACTTTATTTTGAGTGAAGCTACCATCACCATCTATCTAAAAAAAATATAATTAATTTCAGACAATTCCAAAATTCATAAAAATTGCTCCGGGGAGTCCCTGACAAAGAAAAAGTCCAACGCCATTTTCGGTTTGTGATGATATAGATCATGATAAGTCCGTTATTTGATTGAAAAACAATTATTTTTTCAAGGGTGACTGTGATGCCTTAACAAATACACATGTGTCCTGACAATAATTATGATTATTAATAGATTCCGTTTACGATAGTGATCAATATCCTTTTCTTCCTAATTGTCCAGGAAATATTCTATACAGCTATGTAAACATTCAGACGTTCGAATGAATAAAAATATTTATGCTGCGATTATATTCCCCAACATTTACAATATTATTTTCATAAATTATATCAATATTTGATATACATTACGTGAGGACAATAACTAAGTATATACGCAAAGTGTGGACATTAGAATATTTGTGAATCAGAACTTCAGACAGAGAGGATAATGATATATCTGCTATTGAAAACTACGTATTTATTTAGTGTATTTACTAAGGACCAGAAACCACCACCGATTAATCAAACATTATGGAATATATAATTTAATAGTTAACTGGATCGTAAATTTTATGACAATTACAAAGTGTAAAAAATATTGTCGAATCATATAATTTCTATACAGATATAACTTTCAAAAAAACTTATTATAATATAAAAAAAATAGAAATTATACACTGAGACTACTACTACTATACCATCACGACATATCCCACAAGTGGGGTAGCCAGCAGATCAGCTGCATGTAAGAAACATGCACACTGTCCTCTTCGTGCCAATATAAAATCAAGACATTCAGGATGGGTGGCAAACCTCAACGCTGAATTTAAGGTGTAAAATGTCTTATTTTTTTCGAACACCTGCCTTTTGCAGGACACTCGAAAACTTACGCAGAAGAGTGGGAGACCAATTCTTTACCGAGCACTCCACGGTGCTACACTGAGACTCTCTCAGGAAATCTTTTTTCATCCATGGATGGTTAGTGCTCTTATTATCTTTTATCCTTCTAGACTCCATGTTTTGTCAGTCGTGAGTTTCGATGTTTGGCAAATCAAATATGTCACTGAAATATCTGTAGTCTTTTTTTTTTTTTTCTTCATTTATGGCATAGCATCCTACGAGGATGATTTGTGCCAATATCTGTAGTCATATACTACGAAAAAACTATTAGGTAGCTACTAAGTAAGTACTTGAAAATCTTGGAATAAAAAATAAACCGTGTGAAGATGGAAATAAAATGGATGGAGGGTTCCGTGATCATTCGTTCGATAAAGGTAATGAAATATTCCACTCGAGGTGGTTAGATAGTGGTGCAGTACTTACTGATAGAATAAACTGTGATAAGCCTGGACCCCTGCCAGCCGTTAATAAATATTCACGGGAAAAAAATCTTGAGCGTCTCAACCTCAACCCGAAGTCGTTCATAAAATTAATATAATAATATGGATGGCAGTGCTCACATAGATATAATTATAACTTGCTGAATTTCTTTTCAAATTATCAAACAAAAAAACTCTTTTAATATTGTTATTCGTGACAGAAAATTTGATGAGTATCCCTTTTATAAGTTTTTAGTTTACAAAATAGTTGTGCAAGTGATAAAAAACAACTTTTTTTATGAAAACGAACGACCGCCAACGGCGAAATAATACCTATTCCAAGGACAATTTTAACTCATATTCGACCTAAAAATTCACTGGATCGATGTTTATGTAGTAGAATTCCATTATGATATTAAAAACAATTTTCTTCCATTCTGTGTTTCTTATTGGGAGAGATGTCTTTCGTCTTATAAGGATATTTTCAATATCATTGTTTTTCATGTCTCAATGTCAATGAGAGTGGCCATGTTCTTTGAAGACGAAAGATGTCTCTCTCAATTAAAAACATGGAGTGGACAAAACATTTATTTTTTTAATTACATATTAGATAATAAATTTTTAATTGAATACCTAAAATAATAATTGAATATTTTTACAAACGGTGTCAGAATGTGGTGTAAAAATCAAAGGTGTACGAGAAATAAGTCACTTGAAACATGAATCTTTTATTTCACTTTACAAGACATTCAATTAAACTACTTCCGTTGTAACACAAATTATAAAATAAATATGATAATCGAGTAACAAAATACGTATAAAATGAGTTAGAAGGAAGAGGTAGTAGATACAAGAATAAGTAGGTGTATCCGCATATCCTAATATTGTCAGCCCTCATTAGAGATAATGAAGATCTTTGTTGGGTGATTAGCACCATCTTTGAAGGACCCTCTTTCCTTTACTTAACCAAACCTCTTACCTTTGTAAAATTAAACGTGGTATTCAAAACACGTCACTGCTATTTAAATCAAATATCAAACGTAATTAATTTTTTAGCAAAAAGGGTATTGAATTAATTATAAATAAGTGTTTCATTTATAATTAATTGAACACGAATTTCCACCAAGTACCGTCGGTTGAAAATATCAACTTTAATAGGATATTGTATTAAATTTTCGACAGCACGATGTGAAACTAGGTCGTACTTTGAAAATTTTGTGTCTTTACGTCTCATTCTTCGAAGAAAAATTCGAACACACACATTCGAATTTTTCTTCGAAGAATGCTCCGAATTGTCGCCGAAAGATTTAAGATTTTTGCTTGATGATTGACATTCGCATCCAACTGTGTGGACGCCGTCAGTGAACTTCAATGTCCTTGTACGATGAAAGACGTCTCTTTGGATGAAAAACAACATAATAGAAAAAAAATTTACTAAATATAGGTTCGTGAAATAGCAGGGCTGATAATTCGATTTATCAATATAGTGTTAAAATTCACATGTGAATAAAAAAAATTGATTTATGAAATAAATTGTGATTGTTATTTCTAAGGTAGGTACTGCTGCCCTTCTCACTCTAAAGGTAAGCGTGCAATAAGTACCCGGTATTCCCGGAAGATACTCCGTTCACGCATCCCTCGTTGATTAAGATATACCTACTCACCTATATCATAACTGACTAATCTCATCAAGGTTGCTTATCTATAATTACTAAATTAAAACTAATTTCTACGCAATAAATTTAATTTAATTTACTCTTTCTTTATCCACGTGCAGACATTCATAAGCCATTTCTTAAGAAATTATTTCAGTTGGTGTAACGTGATGAATTTTTTTCTTTCACTTAATAATAATTTCTTGTATGGCTTCTGGATACAAAAAAAAAGTTTTTATAGCTTATCGTTTTTGTTCATTCATGACATTTTAATAAAATAAACACAATCATAAGACTTCACAATAAAACTAGATCTTATCACCTTTTTCACGTCAAAATATTGAATAATGAAATTTCTGCACAAAATTGTACTGTATTTTGGAAATACGCGGAATCGTATTTATTGTTTTATCACTAGTAATATTAAACATTATAAACATCCACTATGATCACTCTAAAAAAAAATTTAAATTTCTCTGCGTTATTTTTCTAGAAAAGCAAGTGTTTTTTGAAATAAAGATAGTTTACCACCCACCCTGAATGGCTTAATTTTTTTTCAACATGGAAAAGACAGCTTACATGCTTATTACGTGTAGCTGGTCTTCTGTCTACCCCTTTTATGAGATATGTCGTGATTGTACAGTAGTAGTTGATCATTTTTTTACATAATTACACTTTTAATTTTTACCATATATATGTAATTAATAAATCATCCTTAGTCCTCCAAGTCGTCAGCAATGTTCAAAAAACAGTCAAAAAGAAAAAAAAACTTCTCAAATTCTGAACCACTCAAGTTCTCCGAACATTAATTCAAATAAATTTGAAGCCGATTATAATAAAGCTTATTTTTTGTTTATTTAAATTTCAAGTACTAAATTCCAAAAGTCCTTTTTGACAATCCTTAACAATATTAGAAACCACAAGCAGTAGGGGGGAAATGGATATAAATATGATGTTAGGAAATTCTCCCCTCATCTTATCAAACGCCGACATCGTTAGAAATACGCCACTGATTATTCCTAATGGTCTCAATCTTATTTATCTGGATCAGGATTGTCTAAATCTTCTCCAATCCCCGTCCCTTGCCTCTCTATCTTCTCTCCATAAAGTCAATGTCTTAAGGATGATAATACCTAATACATATACCAAGTAGATGTGAGTATCATCATTTTCAAAATATTTCTACTTCTTAGACACATATTATTATTATTCAGCATTATCTGTTAACGTTTATTCCAAACATTTTAATTATTACTTTGAAGTAAATTCTATTTATTTTATTAGTTTCCTATTCTTATTACTAACCTGCGAATGATAGTAAGTAGGTGTATTAAAGCTTTTTGGTTAAAAAAAATGCTTTATCGTTTATAAATATTATTATTTTCTTTGAAAACATACACTTGTTTAAATTTTAAAGCAAGTAAATGAGAAAATATAGAAAAGAAATATTTTAACAAATTAAATTATTTTTACTGTTATTTTCAAAACGTCTAAAAAACTAATTTCTATTATTTTTCTTCTACTTAAACAGTTAAATGCTACTAAATCTCTTTATTATTACATACATTTCAAAACCATTTAGTTCACAAATTATAATAATAATTATAAAATCTGAATTCTGCTTATTATTGCAAATAATTTTTTGTGTTGGTAAAATTTAATAATCTTTAGATGATTTAATTATTTTTTAAAAGTATAAATATGTTACTAATGTAAAACATTTTGATAGAACAGATACTAAAACAAAAGGAGAGGGATTGATCCGAAATGTTCAGCAATTACGATGAGGTAGGTAGTAAATAGTATTGAAGTAGTAAAAGAGTCCAAATAGAAGCTTCGAAGGCTCAGCTTGATAAGATTTTAGTGAAGGTAGTTGGTATATTCTCGTATTTAATGAAAGCTATCACGTACACTTTGATCCACAACACTTGTGCCACCTTGGGAAGGTGTTTTATCACCTCGGGTGATTGACTCGAACCTTTGAAAGACTAACAACCAGCTTCATTATATCTCTCAAGTGCCGAGTTACCAGCGTTTATAGATATCGTATTAAGGATAATAAAATAAACAGGGATTCTCTTCGTACAAAGATTTTACGACTGTTTCTCATACTACACACTACTCGTACAAACCTTTTGACAACATTTGTGAGGAAACTTATGTTATTTTATTATTGAAGTGATGCGATGTCGTAACTGATGTTTTCACTTATTTTATTCAGTATATGTTGTATAAACCTTCATAAAGCATGTGTTTCTTAGAGTAGGTACATCATTATGATGGGAATCGCTTCGGATAGTGAAACACAGACTTGCAAATTTACTCAAGTATTTTGTTTGCTTTTGTGTTCGCTAAAGCCTACCTTAAAAAATATGAATCTTTAGTACATTTCCTAAAGAGTTAACTTATATCATGTTTATAGATCTATGAATGGTGTAACATTCTTTTATATATATATATATATATATATATATGTTGTATGTTGATGACTTTTATGTTTCCGAGTCATCATATGAGCGACATTTTCACGCGGTTATTAAAGAAGGAAACACTCTGTTTGTTTTCATTATTACGACTGTTAGAGGTATAAGGAAGAAAACATGTGTCATAACATAATAATATGACACCAAATATCACTTAAATTCTCATATGAAGGAAATCTCCTCTCATACTAAATCATCCAAATTTCTCATAATACGCGGCACTCGTAGAACCCAAAGGCAGAAAATTTTAAATATGACTATTTTCATTCATTCTTTTTTTGTTTTTCTTTCATCATGTTATTACATGTGTAAATCAAGTCAACAATGATAGATAGTCAAAGACTTAAACTTATTTTTCTCTCATAAGTTATCAACGTGCGCCTCTCGAACGATCTTTTTTTAAAAATGAAACGTTTATATGAAATCGATATTCGTGAGTTCGGAATTTCGTATAAAGTATAAGTCCAGTATTAAGGTTAGGAAAATGCCATATTTGAGGCTCGTATTCCGAAATGAAAAATATGGTTTGCTCCAACTCATCTCGAAAGGGAAAATTAAGGGTATTCGCAGTATGGGAAGGCAACAGTACAGGACAGAGAAGCCTACACCAGGGTGATAGCCGACGTCGTGGGTACCTGACATGGCACTTTAAGAAGAATTTCGTAAGGATTCAGTTGGAATGAAATCTTAACAAATCGATATGTAGAATGGAATCTTAACAAAGCGATATGAACAAACTGATATTAGGTTCGTTACCTTGTCATTGGACTAACTGCATATAAACAAACACAGGTTGCCTTTTCATTAACAAAACATTAAAGATGGATGGTATAACTTTATATATTTTCATCAAACGCGAATATTCTAATAAATGTAAGAATAAGGTTTCAGCTATTTATGTATATCGTCATATTATACTAGTACTTTTAACTCATCAACAAAATTTATAGTCAACATGGAAAAAGTTTTTTTTTCATATAAAATAACTTGCATCAGTGGTGCCCTCTAAATAAAACAGAAATAGTTATTATAAAAAGAAAGATATTTTACATCTTTTACTCAGCGATGAGGTTTGCCACCCGTCCTGTATGTCTTAATTTTTTGTTGACACGGAGAGGACAGATTGCATGTTTATTACATGCTGCTGATCTGCTGACTATCCCACTTGTGGGATATGCCGTGATGGTATAGTAGAATTAGTAGAAGCTGTCAATTGAAAAATCAAAATATCATGTTTTATAAAAGGGTTGAGTTAGACATTTCATTTTAATAAAACGATATCTATGGTTTTATCTACACCAAGATGGCATATCTCTCATATGAGGTAGCCAGCGGACTAACTGCAAGTAATGAACATAGAGGTTATCCTCTTTTTGCCATAAAAATAGTCATTCAGGATGGGAGGCATACCTCATCTTCTTCTTCTTCTTCTTCTTCTTTGTCAGCCATCTCTCCACTGCTGGATATAGGCCTCTTCCAAACTCTTCCAATCGTTACGGTCCTGTTCCCTCTGTACCCATTTCCTTCCCGCGATTGGAGTAATGTCGTCAGTCCATCTCTTTTATGGTCCGATGCTTCTTTTTATACCTCATAGCTGAATTGAATTCTTCTATTTTATTATACAAGGAATTATACAAGGAATATGTAAATAAATTTGTACTATAAATATGCTCGTGTGTGTATACCACTGAAAGGGATCATTTTGAATGTCTAGTCCAAGTGATCATTTGATTGTAAAAGAGAATGAAAGTTTTATATTTTTTGTATTTGTACTTAAGACCTAGATAAAGTGATCACTGATTCATCCAACTGTCTCATAGAACCATAATGTCAAATATTACGTCGAAATAAAGTTGAATATGAGAACGCCAATGTCTTTTGACTTTCTATTAACTTTCTGTTAATGTTTTCTGAAAGTTTTATTTCCAACTTTTGGTTTTCTTACATGAAATGTGGCGGCGATATAATACTGAATATTACTATACTATATATATAGTATAGTAAAGGAATATAAATAAATTGAAACATGTAACCGAATACTATCCGGTAGATTTTTGGTTTACTATATTCACCTGATTAGTCTTTGAAAAAAATCATAACTTAGCATTTTTATATATTTTATAAAGTAAAAATTACATGACGTGAAATTTTGTTACTTGATTGATTGAGATAGATTTCATGAAATGTCGTTTGATTGGTTTGTTTACATATATGCATATAAAGACTAGATTAGAGTTAGACGTGTTTAAGACTTCTGACTGGAATTTAATTTTTTAAATATTTAAAACATTGATAATGGCGATGGCCTTTAAGAAGTAGTATGAAAAAATTATAGCCTTTCACAACACAAATTGAAGCAAGAAAAAACGCTTATATGGAAGTGACAGATTTCTAAGGTACACAGGTGGATGGTCGATCTGCTCCAATGACGAAAAATAAATAAAAATATATACTTATGGGTATTATAAGATTTTAAAAAGGCAATTTTATTAGTTCAGTTATGGAAAACAAAACGAGAATTCCAGTGAAAAATATCAAAAAATAATGTCAAATATGTTAAAAATAACAATTGTATTACATTTTGCACTTAACATTGAGATATACATATAAACATAATGAGTACACAGTTATATGCGACAGGAAGACCTTTGCAAGAGTGATAATCAACGTTACGTAGGGTAAATCAAGTATATCACAAATAGATGAATAGTGTATTTCGAAAGGTTATTTATAAATAAAATTAAAATATTACAAACAACAAAACTATATAATCAACAACAAGATTATAAAGAGGATTACCTTCCAGGTGGACGTAGATGGATCGAAGGTAAAGTTATAAAAACTTACCAATCATAAGAAATACTTCTGCTGACTAACCTCATACGATATTATACAAGATACGAAAGGGGCCGAATATCTGACTATCCAGTTTAGAATACCTCTAAGAATTACCATCCGTTCAACATTCCTAAATACCCCATATTACGAATACTCAACCAACCCCTCTTCGCGGGAGTACGATTTTGTTATCATAGATAATAATTTTATTCGGAGTCGTTTAGATAAGTACGTAATAATTAATGTCGTGATATCAAAATATTAATATACTTACTTACTTTATACAATGTGACTCAACTGAAAATACAATCTAAATTATTATAATACCGAGAATGAATAAGAATAACATTATTTCCAAGTTTCCGATAACGAGAAAACTATCAAAATGTTACATTAACTATATAATTATACATCACTAGTTTTGAATCACATAATAAATACAACACATACAAGCATATTGATTACAGATATAAGTGTAGTTAAGGAACACCTAAATTCGAACAAGTTCGATATCGCTGAATCGATGGTACGTAATGCCTAAGATTAGATATATTTCTAGTCTATTCCATTTTTTTAGATTTGAAGATATATTTCAGTAGATTTTTAAATGAAGATTCATTTTTACTTCTAATTCAATAAAAGTGTATTTTCAAATCACATAGATATGTTTCTTACTCTTAGAATGAAATTGTTACGATAACAAAACTATTTGCTGATTATAATAATAACACATACAAAGTGAATAATTGCATATACAATTGTCTAGTTTATTGCCACATGGTAATTTTTATCAGCTAACTAAGTTAGGTTAGATAATTGGATCAAAAAGATGTATTATATCAATTGAACAATTGAAGGCTGTTTTATATAAAAAATATATTAGCAAACAAATGCAGAAATATTCGAACAATTTCAAATATTTAGTTATTTGGAGATTATGCAACATATTATAGGGTACCTAACATACTTGGTTTATCACAGCTCGCACTTAAACCTCGGCGTACCCTATCCTATATCATTAGTCAACGTTCACTGAAATTTATATAAATTTATAATACCTTTCCTCCTGTCTGGATAAACCTTAATAAGAAAGTGCCCTATTTAAGATCAATTTGGCTTTATCAGGTTAATTCTATCAACTACAAATTAAAGTTTTAAGATAATGAATTTACTTAACTTTGATATACGTACCATGAAATTTGATTAATATAAGTATTCTAAAATATTGAATTTTCAAATACTCAAAATAAATTTTAATTTATGATATTAAATTTGTTTATAAAAAAAATTAAACTCTAGCTTAATCGGAAACGGCTCTAGCGTCTTGAATCAAGAGATACCGTATTCAAATATTCCCGTTACCAACATATTTCACATATACAATATTAGTTTATTACTTTGTGTGTGTTTTTAAAAGATGCATTTTCTACTTTATAATTTTATTTTGTAGATGCTTTACCATTCATAAAAAGTTTACGTGATTTCACCCCTTTTGCTTAATTAATTTTTTTTTTAATTTCATTTCATATTTTGATTTTTTCTTGAGCGAAATTGGGAATACAACTAGTGCTAGAATATGTTTTGGGGAATATTTTATTATTCCTTTGAAACTATTCCAAAATAAACGATGTTTTAGTGACGAACACTGACAGAGATATAAATCAATTATATTCTCAGCCGCTTGAAGAAATTCAAAGTAATTAGTGATTTATTGCAAGGTAATTAATTATTACCAAACAAACGAACGAAAGAACGTCCCCATACGTCAAAAGTTTAAGGTCGGCAATCGATAAGATTAAAAATTTGGAAGTTTTTCTCGAAAACAAACTCAGAAAATTGATTTTATAACAAAAAATGAACTCAATAGTGGCGTATAGTATGAATAACACGAGTATGTACGCGGGTGAAAAATTAATAGTCAATCGTCTTACTAAGGTTCTTTTTAGCTTTTTAACAAATAGATGCGTATTTAACATAGATGCTTGATTTACACATGTTTTATAGATTAAATACACGAAATAGCAACAAGTTTTAGAAATTAAGTATTTTGCATACACATGCATACCTGCTTCAATTAATAATAAGGTGATGATGTTTTTTCTTATTCGGTGTATTCTAAATTTGTCTTAAAGATAATTCAAAATTATATCAATTAGAAATACTAGGTAATTAAATTTTACTCTTGAAGAAGGTAAGATTTTGATTTTTGAGGGTTTAAGTTTTACATGATATTGCTTATAATTTGTTTAAAGAAAATCGATTTATTAAAGATATAAGACTCAAGTCACTCGATAACGGGATAGCCAAAAAAATTAAAAGAGACAGAAAACTAAAATCGTTTTACGTATGCATAAAATGACTTTTTAAAATAACGCTTTGCAGAAACGATATCACCACGTCTAAGATAGTGAAACTATGAACTGTTGTTTATTCCATAGGTGTTATTCCACAAGATTTGAAAGCTTATTAAATTGCAAAGCGCCCCTACATGAAATGATTAGAAATTTTCTCACTAAGGATTTTACATCTACAACTAGCAGCAAATTAGAAAATGCGTTATCATAATAATCTAGGATGATGTATTTAATAATGGATTCTTCTCATGGACTACTTTATACTGATTTTATACGATATTATCATATTCAGATGCCATGGAACACATTTTCCTGTAATTCAAATACTATAATATGACGTGAGCGACATAACTAAAATAAACACAATGAAATGAATATCAAATTAGGTATCCATTTTATTCATACTTACATTAGAATTCATACGACATGTTCTTCACATCATCACCGCATGCTATTGGTGTTAAGTAGGTAAATTTTGTAGTATGTTGAGAATATTGTGTTTAGGATGCCACGTGGAAGTATTCAAAATATCAAGTATTTTGAGGATGACAATGTTTTCAATCTAATAAAATTTGATTTTGTCTTTTTTATTGTGTGTATTTTACCCACCAGATGACACTACTAGTTTATTATATTTATTTATTTATTAAATAAACGGCTATTGCCTTTTACAAACATAAAATATAATAAAACAAAACAAAAAATACACATTTCACATCCAATCAAAATAGGCTAATAAAAAACAAACTAGGTAAACAATAACTTAATAATAAAACAAGACAATACATATTGCCATCTTTAAAAAGTATGCACTTAATAATAAAAGTAATAGTGTATACAAATACCTAATAATAAAAAAGTAAGTTGCTGATTGCTTATTTTGTTAGTTAAGGTTTTTTTCAAAAATAAGATTAAATTAAAAAAATGATTTAAATATTTGTACAAACCATTTCTATTTTTTTTATTATGATTTTAAATGTGTCGTAGAAATTAGTAGCATCACGAAAAACATTGACGATAACCAAGATCTACTACATATAAAAGAAAAAATAATAACCAATTGGAATATTACTGTAGTTATCATATTTTTCTAAACTTCTATCTATCTTTCCATCACGTATCTCCCACAAGCGGGGTAGCTAGTACGCTTACTACATTTAAACATAAAGTCATCCTAGCCGTATCAATAAAAGCCATTCAAGATGGGTGACATACCTCATCGCTGAAACAAATATGTTAAAAATATTTTATACATGATGATTTACGAACGAACAAATACATTTTACAGTATACTCGAAAACTCACAACAAAGATATAATTATATTCTTTGAAATTCATACTATATATAAATCTTAATTTCAAATCTTATTCGATTTTGTTTCGATTTAATGATTCTTTATGGAAATTGATCATCTTTCATAACCGATTTGCTTCATTTGATTATTTTATTGTGACCCGTTAAAAAAGTAGGAAAACTTTGTTTTTTTTCTATTGTCAATATTAATAAAAATATTAGATTTTTTTTATAATATGATCTAATAACTGTTGTTTAGTAAATGATATAACTCAAAAACAGTGAGTAATGAAACTCAAAACCATTTTATATTTATCACTGAAATGTTATATGTATATTTTATTCCAATAATAAATCAATTCTATAACCCTGGCAAATAGAAAAATATTAATAAGTCACCACTTATTTAACTTCAAACTAAGTATTCATGTTCATAATTCTATAAAAGTAATATTTCGTGTCTATTTTTTTTCTTGAAGTATGTAATTTATTATAAGAAATACAATGACCATAATATCATTGTAGACAATGTTATTTTCTTTACTTAAGAAATAATAAGAATTGAACTAAGACAATAATAATTAATATCATCAGTTAGAAATCTATTGTGTGTTTTGTAATAAAAACAATAGAAAAAAAAAATCTTCGCATAACTATTTTTGTTCGTTCGCATATTTATATGTTCCAGTAATTTGGTACAAAATAGTAAGTATAAATTTATCCAATAAATATATACACAAAACTAGAGACAATACGTCACCAATGTGGATACATTTATATCGCAGCAGCCTCACTAGGTTGCACAGTATCGAGATGTGCTGTATGAAAAAAAAAACAAAATTAATAATGAATTAATGAATAGAATTTATTCAGTAATTTCTCTGGAATTTTTCGTTTGCAGTTTACACCATTTTAAAGTAATACACGATGTTCTGTCGAAAACATACAGATCGTCCTTTATTGTTTTATTAGCAAAAAATGTTTCAGTGTGGAGATAATCTTTAAAAAATAATTAAGCCTCCATGGCACATGTGCCCTAAACTTATCCAAAGGGCGAATTTAATTGCGAAACTTTTAAGACGCATTGACAATTTTTTAAATATGGAATATTATGTTCGGTGTTTTCTGGATTTAAATGTTTATATTTATGTTATTATATACAGTTATGGTATAATTACGTAGGTAATTAAAAAATAAATAAATATATTTCTACTCACGAGCAACAGATGGTTTAAAGCCAGGGTAGTGAGTTAATGTACTAATAATATAAATGTATTACAAGACGGATTAAAAACTAGTAATAAGAGAGCCTATCCAAATATTTAATGTCTAAAGAATTACCTATAAATATAATATCGTAAGGCAATACAAAACATTGTTTTAGCTACTCGTAATATAGTGAGAGGGCGTATAAATATTAACAAAAGAGAAGAAATAAAAAGAAAAACAAAGGAAGAGAATACAAAAAAATGTTGAAAAAAAACAAAGGAAATCAAACAAGTGAAAGTAAATAATTTGTACAGGAGATTTGTTAATCTTTATAGAAGATCCTTGATTTTTATTATTGTGTTTGCTTTGTTGTACCATTTGTTATGAAACTACTTAGAATTTAATTAATGGATCCGTTAAGAAATACCATTGAAAACTCGGCCTCAACATTTCATGGATATGGAGAGGACAATTGTATACTGGCTAAACAGTTAGTATACCTACTGGCTACATCACTTATGGAAGATGTCGTAATGGAATGATCGTGATCATAAAAACTATCGAGAACAATAAATAATGAGGTGAGTATTCTACTTTAAATATCAAGTATTTAATAGTAATGACAATAACAATTTTAATTCCAAGTATCTTAAATTATACATTGAATTGTATAACTGATATTTTCCATGACACCTTTTCATTTGTATTATTGTAAACAATGAATAAAGAATAAAATAAATAAATAAAATTTATCCCGTGGAACACCCGATAAAGAATTGGTCTCCCACTCTTCTCCGTAAGTTTACGAGTAAACGGTATTCGAAAAATTAAGACATTTTACATCTTAAATTCAGTGATGAGGTTTGCCACCCATCCTGAATGTTTTGATTTTATATTGTCACAAAGAGGACAGCGTGAATATTTAATATATGTTACTCACTTGTGGGATATGCCGTGATGGTTAAGTCGTAGTAGTAGTAGTAATATCTCAAATAAAAATACATGTAAACCAAGAAACAGTTACCTAGTTGTGACTATTTTACCAGACAGTATAGTTGTGGGTGCGAAAAGTTAAGTTTTATAACTGATTCTATTGGTATTAATTGGAAAAAGAATATTTCTTATTAGTGCAGGTCAGGAAAGCAATGGAAAGGTGAAGTGAAACCAACAATAATAATAGTAGATTAAGTTAGAATGGGAGTCATCAAATAAAACTTGAAGCATCCACCACCGCGCCGCGATGGTTGCACTTCCGATTGGAATAAGTCTAGTAGATCGGCAGCAATAATAGCGGTGGTGCGGGCTTACAGACAGGAATCCGGGAGCTTTATAGCGGAAAATAGATAATTGAATTGCATGAGATACTAAACGACATAAATTTCAATTTTATTTTTTAAGAAACAGATAAATGGTAAACCAACTGAACCACTAAAATGGACTATATGAGGAAATTGCGATTTGAACGAAGTCATTTTTTTTTGCATTTTGTGCTGAGTTTATAATACATGGTAGACCTTCCAATTTTTCTTATGCGTGTCGAGTATAATATAATTTCTATATATTCATAAAACATCAAGCATATTTCTGTTGACACCCTACTCCACCGTCAAAAAGAAACTAACCAATTGAGGACTGTGGTGTATGTTTGGAAGCATATTTGAGTTTTTAAATATAATGTACGTAGGTACCCAGAATTACATATTTTAAACAAAAAAGGTCTTTATAGAAGTTCAGGACTTTTTTCCTCTCAAGGGCTTGAGTGAAACTGTTGTAAAATTGCTTTTACGGTCTTTTAAGCAATAAAAAATCTCAGCGATTCAACTAACCCCAGGTGGTACTCACCTAGTTAGTAGATACTATTGAAGCAAGACAGATATACTTGTAATAATACCTAACGAAACGAACATCTATATTAGTTTTCCTCTTTATTCCGAGTTGCCACTTTGTCTATCTCTCTCTAACTAGTTCTGTACTATCAGTGTGTTACTATTATTGTCAATTCAGTAGTTTTTCCTATTTTCAACAATAGCTTATAATGAATTACCTAGTAGTAGTAATAGCATCCACTCAGTAGAGACCTTTACCAATTTGATGATGAAGCAGACAATTTTGTTTTAACAGTTCATTCAGTATTACGAGATATCGGCAGATATTTTTTTTTTTTGAAAACCTCTTGTCATTATAGTTTATCCTAAATGTAGCTCTAAGGAAACACATTTATTTATATTGAAAATATTTTTTTACTAAGGTACAACATTCTTGAGATGAATTTTACTGAAATTGTTAATGCAATAAATCACTTGTGCACATAAATGACACAACAAAAAGAAAACCTACTTGCAAAGATTATTTTTTTCCATGCCATTAGAAAGATATTTTTCTCTTTTTACTGCACCAAGATAATAATAATTAGTTTATTCAGCATAAGTACAGAATAAAAAAAAATATTAACACTTTATATAAAATTATTAGATACATTTCAATAACAATAGTTTTTACCATTTTAGAAAGACTAAAGCCTTATTTATGGAAAGGGTGATATTTAAAAAAAATCCCATAAAGAGCTTGTCAGTTTTCCAGACGCAATACTGCTTTTGAAAATTCGTAAATAACTACGCGATTTTGGGATATTTAAAAGAAACCCAACTGAATATATCCTACCCCAGTCTTGTTGGTTTCACCACTTTGATAACATATTATTTCACGTGTGCACGACTACATATTATTATTCAAGAGAACATAAAATGCGTTTACTTGCATTTATTGAAACAAATGTGCATCTGCAATATTGTTACGCTCGTGTGTCTTTTAAAGGATGTCTTTTATTTTGTCAGAAATATACGTACATATTCAGTAAAAACATCTCAAACGTTCGGGATAGAAGTCAAATTCCTAAGACATATTGTTGAATATGTTAAGGTTTAATATCTTATGTCACGTATACGAAGACAAAGAATGTAAATAAAGAAAAGCGTGACACTTTATTTACCTGAAGACTATGTAGGGGTTTTCATAGTACGTATATGGTAGGTGTAATGAGAAAGTCTTGTTGTTTGTATTCGATAGTAAATTGAATACACAACATCACAAGAATAAAAATGGATATAACAAATTTCGAAAAAGAATTAACAAGGTGTAAATAAGTGTATAACTGATTATTAAATATTGAGGCACGTTATTTTGTATTTACGAGTAGAGTTTTGGATTTAAATTTTGACTGCTACTGTCATTTTTTCTCCGTTATTACAAAACATATATACCTACCTATATAAAGAATTTTCAAACTCGAGAATAACAAAAAAATATAATACCAACACTCGACAAAATGAAATTTCACAAATTCATACTTACAAAGGGAATTAATAATAATGTTATTCAAGTTTTTATCATTATTCTAAAAAAAAATATTTACATAACAATCCATCCCCGCCTCATAAATATTTTTAACACAAGGAGGGGTTTTGAAACGGTGAAAAAGTTACTTCCTGACTTTGTGAAACAGAAATGCGCTGACGAATATTGCGCCATGCATACTTGCGCTATTAAATGACATTATTTTTTACAGATGGAGTGCAAAATAAAAGAACCTATGGTGTCGCCTCTTACGGATTTTTAAATGGTTTTCTGGTTCACACTAAATTGTTCGTAATTTTTAGTAATAAGTAAAAGGTACAATTTTTTATTCTCTCTCCAACATAAGTTGGGGAATCCTAGAGTACTAAGTATATTTAAATTCTTTATAATAAAAATTAAAACTACAAGGTACAGCATAAGAAAAAGAATAAAATAAGAAAATTATTTTATTGAGTGATATAAATAAATATATCCATATATATATACTGTATATATATATATGAACAATTTGTAAAGCGTCGTTTACTCTTTACATGACCTCAAGGGCGCCGTATATCGTATCCATCACCCGAAACTCCCAGCAAAAAGGTGTGTCTTCAACCCTCTTTTAAAACTCTCTCCATTCACCTCCTCTCGCAGACACAGAGGCAGCTTGTTCCAACATCTGGGACCCGCAACACTAAACGCTCTATCTCCAAAGCCTGTTTTGCTATTGATAATAAAAGGTGATTCACGTTCACGACGCGAGCATAGTATTATCAGTTCTGAATAAACATATTTGAGGGTGTGTTTCAACTAATCAACAACTAGAGGTAGCTACCTACTAAAGCGTTATTAAAGTAATGATAAAGCTAGTCTTGTTTTCTTGGCGGATATCAGACACAATGCAATAGTGTGAAGTAATAAAACATCCCACTAGACTGGCTAGGTATGTTGGTGCTGGTTTAAATTATTATATTTCCACTTATGTACTATTACCAGTTGCATTTTTATATCGTTCTACGTGCTTGATGTATGCAACACGTCTGCGTATTATGTAGATACATTCGCACTGATGAAAGTAAAACATATGTATTCAAAATGAATTTGATGTTAAGTATAGAGGTACCTTATACTAAGGAGTTCATACGTTGACATACGTGTATATATTATGAAGTTTATAGACGTGTGAATACGGCAACAAAATGTGACATTCAACCTGCAAAATATTTTCGCTATTTTTATAAACCAACATCACAGAAATTGTAACAAATTTATTGAAATAATTGTAAAAGCATACTTTTTAATCCTTAAAAATATATATTTTTTTAAAGTAGCATATTTAAGTTACAAAAATACCTATTTCAAATGTCTGTTGAAATAGTTTGAAACCGAGCTTTTGTAGTAAGACGCAAATAAAACGTTTTCATTTACGAGTATAATTATTTTTTGACACAAAGACCTCGTGACATGCAGTAAAATGTAAAAAGTAAAAGATAAGTAATTTTTAACGTATTGAAACCAAAGATTAATCAATTGTCCTGTTATTATTTTTCAATGCATCGAACTTTATATTGTGGTAATATAGGGGGACTCTTGTGGTCTGTATCATATGTTATATTGATTTTTGTAATGTTTACTGTGTTGACTGATTGTCCTTTGAAAGAAGTTTATAAATAAATAAAAATAAAATAATAATTAAATGAGAACTAAAATTTTCATGTATTACACTTATTATCAATTCAAAAGCTTACATTTACAAATCTAAATAATAAAACAAATGTTTTATTCTACTAATGGTTTATTATGTGAGAGAGACGTCTTTCGTCTGATGAGGACATTGTCAATCGATTGACAATGTCCTCATCAGACGAAAGACGTCTCTCTCACATAATAAACCATTAGTAGAATAAAACATTTGTTTTATTATTTCGATATGGAATTCTACTACCTAAACACCGACACAGTGAATTTACAAATCTCCTACTGATTATCATTATCAGGTTTATATTACCAGTCTACTTACTTAAGTATATGGGTTCATAGTTCTGAAAGAAATGTCATTGGCATTATATTAACGATCTCCCATCGGAGAATTGTAAAACATGCATATTCGTTTAACTTGGCTATAAATTTATACGTATTGGACTAAATTGGTACTTAAATATTTATACTTGGGATGTTGTTCATATAATCAAAATGACTGCATCTTAAATAGAACAGTACATCGAATTAACTTCAGTTAATAACATTTTTGAATAATATAAGTGATTGATGACAGACGTATCTTTTTTATTATCTATCATATAATTATTTATCCTCAAACACCCCCACATTAAGCAGTTAAGCTTCTCCAATGCAAATCCTGAACTGAACTTGGGCTACTGACTTTCAATAACATGAAATAAAAAAACCTTAAACAGTTTTGTTTTTTAATGTACAAGATTTTCATCAGGGTGAACTTTTGTGATAATTGTGTGGAGTATCATTTTATACCGCTGCAAGATATGGTGTCCATTTGGCAGAGATAAAAAGAGGTTAGAGGCCTTGGAAATAAAGTCCTACAGAAGAATCCTGTGAATATCCTGGACAGGCCATATCTAAAATGACAAAGTTTTGAATAGAATATAAATTGGAAAGCATCTGCTTAAGACCATATTAGAAAGTTGCAAAAGATGGATTGGACATATAATGTGTCAGGAAAACAAAATGTATTCTTCTTGTAGAAGGTTTTTGTTGCTGCCGTAGAGGACGAATCATAGAGGGCTCC